>CAUYQV010122304.1:0-89610 GCA_963574575.1 Galagoides demidoff | reverse complement strand
TCGGCACTGCGCCGGCGCCACCCGATAACGACACTCGGACTTACTAACTTCACATAAACGAAGCTCTTCCGCTATCCCCCACCTTCACTAAGTACTCCAGCCCTCACATCACTGTTCAGCATCTCCGCCCCCATCCCCCATCTTCACTAAGTACTCCAGCACTCACATCACTGTTCAGCATCTCTGCCCCCATCCCCCACCTTCACTAAGTACTCCAGCACTCACATCACTGTCTTGTCTCCAACTCTACCCAGGCCGGTATTGGTGATGAGGACTCATTCCACAGCCTGTTTGTGTTCAGACCTTCTCATCTGCTCCACTGCGTTCTTCCATCCATCTCAGCTACATCTGCCCTTGCTGTGTTCTGGTCTATGCCACTCCTTGCTTCACATCTCATTCTTGGATGCCACTTCCTGCCCTTCTAGGTATTTCCATTGGAAACTACCCCCTAGCTACTTCTTTTGGAAACCACCCCCCCATTGCCATCTAATGGAAACCCTCCAATCTACTAAAACCACCTATTTTAAACTATCCATATCCTCCAATCCTGGTTTTCATCCTCCAATTTATCCAGATCAGTTCCCAGGTCACTCTCTCGTACTTTACCTCAAGTTTTACTCTGCTTGTCTTCTGTCATACTGGAATGGTAGCACCCTAACCATCACTCTTTCTTGGACATACCTAACCAGCTCCCAGTGGCTGGAAAATGTTAAGTAACTGGCTTAACTACTTTCTCTTTAAATTTGCAGCCACTCACTTTTACCCAGATATGAGATGCTTTTTCCCTGAGGCATATAACCCATCTTTTGAGATTGTTAAACTCTTCCATTTTGCTGCACTTTTAACTTATGCTCCTTCTTTCCTTCACAGAATGAATAACACCAAGTGAACAAAGTACCCTCATCCTTCCACCATCCAATACATGAGCCTGCCTGCTCTGTCCCCCCACCAAGGAGGAATCTCCTGTCCCTGCCACCAGACTGCCCTCCTTGGTTCTCCTCTTTCCTGCACCATCATGCTGTTTCTCTTTCCTTACTTGATCACTCAAACATGCTTTAGTAGGGATGGTTTGTTTATTAGAAATGCAATGGATTCACTTTATTCAAATCTTGAAATGTACAAAAAAGGTTTACAAAGTAGAGTCTACCTTTCCCAATGTGCACAAGTTATCTTAGTCCCCTTCTTATCCAGGGGTGTCCAACCTGTGGCCCATGGGCCCTACAGAGATTATTTGAGGACTATTTTGCTATCTGTGCTGCAAGACATTGTGAAAAGTATGTAGGACCTTTTTTTTTTTTTTTTTGCCCATCAGCTTTTGGTAGTATTTATTTAATGTATAGCCCAAGAAGACTCTCATTTTTGCAATGTATGGCAGAAAACAAAAAAGGTTGAACACCCTTGTTGGATACTCAGTATTTTCACCTTGTGTACATTCATGCTTCATGCATATGTATAGCTATGTACAAATATTATATTGCTTTTCCCCCCTTGTAAACAAAGGGAGCGTACTGCACATGTTGTTCTGTCTTGTCTTTTTCACTGCAATAGGTGTTGGAGATCATTCCATCTTAGTTCACACCTAGCTTCCTCATTCCTCATTCCACCTAGTTTTGTAGCTGTATGGTGCCATTGTGTGGTTTGTCACAATTTAACCGATTCAGTATCGACTATATGCCATCCTAAAAAATTCAGAAGAAACCCAGAAACACAGTAGCTATCACCTCACATTGCCCCTTCTGCTGCCTTGGAGTTCCCTGTTTCTCTTCTTACCCAAATTCCTCAAATGAGTTGCAAGTGCGGCATCTTCATCTTTTATTCAATCTTCCCTTACCTGCAGTCAGGCTTTGTTCTTTGCTGAAATTGTTCTGTTCCGGGTTACCAAATCCAATGCCCATTTCTCTTGACTTCATCTTGCTTGAATTCTCAGCAGCATTTCACATAGATAATTACTTTTTCCCTTGTTTCCCAAACACCGTACATTTATAGTTTCCTATCTTCCAGTTTGGGGGAACTTTCTCTATCTACCTATGCTTTTCTGGAGTACTTGAGGTCCTCTTTTCCATTGATTCCCTGTCTCTAGTGACCTTGTGCTGACCTTTGGCTTTAAATTTACATGCTGATGGTCTCCAAACGTGTATTTCCAACACAGGCCTTCTCTGAACTCCATATTTAACTGCCAATTGAACTGTCCTCACTTGGATATTAAATACAAATCTTAGTCTAGATTGAAAACAGAACTGCTGATCTTCCTCCTCCTCCTGAAGTCTGTTCCTTGTCAGATTTCCCTGCCCAGGACATAGCCCCACTACCCACCAGTCCTAAAGACCAAAACCCAGGAGGCATGTTGATCCTTCTCTTCTACCTCCCAGTCCACGTCCCAGTTTTGTTCGTTTTACCTGTAAACATACCCAAGCATTTCTACTTCTACACACATGGCATCAGCTGCCACGCTCCTCTCTTGGTCTGCTCTGATAACCTCCTGAAACCTCTGTTCCAGCACTCACTCTCTCTAGTCCATTTTGCTCAAGCAGCCAAAGTGATCCCTTTAAAAATGTAAATGTAGGCTCAGCGCTCATAGCTCAGCCTTTAGGGTGTCAGCCACATGCACTGGGGCTGGTGGGTTTGAAATGGCCAAGCCTGCAAACAAGCAACAACAACAAAAATAGCCAGGTGTTCTGGTAGGTGCCTGTGGTCCCAGCTACAAGGGAGGCTGAGGCAACAGAATTGCGTAAGCCCAAGAGTTTGAGGTTGCTGTGAGCTGTGATGCTAAGCACTCTACAGAGGGCAACATAGCGAAACTCTGTCTCAAACAAACAAAAAAAGTAATTGGAATCCTGTAGATCTGATCAGAACATTTTCTTGCTTATAACCTTCCTATGGCTTTTGCACTAGATCATTTATGATGGCTACAAAGATCCCACAAAAGCTGGCCAGGGCTTCCACGCCTGCCTTTCTTCAACTACCTCCAGCCCCAGGCACACTGGCCTCTCTTCCTCCTTCACCTGGCTGTTCCTTCTACCGAGAATGCACTTCCTTTCAGAGGGACGTGGCTGCTTGTTTTCATCTTTGAATCACAGCCTGGCATCACCACCTCAGAGAGGACCTCCCTGACCTTGCCCTGTTTATTGTCTTCATATGAAGTGTCATACTCTCATATCATCATATGTATTTGTTTACTTTTTATTTCTGTCTCCCCCATTGGAACAGAAGCTCTAAGACCTATTTATGTCTCCTTTAGTGTTTAGGCCATGGAACGGTGGCTGGAATTTCCTGGGGTAGTAATAGTTCTTTGAAGACAAAATTATTTCAGAAACTATAAAACTTTTTATTTCCTATCTATCCTATCTAAACATGAAGCTCTATTTGAATGGAGTCCTTATCTGTTTTGGTCAACTGATACATGCCCTGGGCCTAGGATGGTGCAGGTTTATATCATAGTGGGCATTCAGCAAAGGGGTGCCACGAGATTTTTGTTAAAGCCACTCTCAATTGTAGTAACCTACGGATATTAGCACTATATCATTCTTCTTGGTATGTAAAAAATAAAATGAAATTTCTTTTTCTTGGGGGAAAAAAAAAAACCAACTATAAAACTGCCAAAGGAATTTTGTCAAATATACTGATTTTACCAAAAGGGTCCCAAATACTATGTATTTATATTCTACTTAAATTTTTTTCGTCTTTTTTTAAGGTACCAAAATGTTTAAGATTAGGACAAAAAATATATTCATTAGTTGTTCAAAATCTATGGATTTTTCTGTATTTAAAGCCTTCTCTTTTGAAAAATCCAAAATTATTTTACTTGTTCTACAAATTCATACAGAATTTTTTAAAAATTTTATTCTTGCTTATTTTTTATTTTTATTTCTTTGCTTTTTTTTGTTTCTGTTGTTGAGACAGAATCCCACCCTCTGCCCTGAGCAGAGTGCAATGGCATCACAGCTCACTGCAACCTCAGACTCAGGCTGTGGGCATCCTGCTGCCTCAGCCTCTGGAAGCCGCTGGGATTACAGGTGCTCGCTGTGGCACCCAGCTGGGCGTTTCCATTTTTTTTAGGAGTTGGGGTCTCACTCTTAGAATTTTTTCTAGTTTATTTTTTCATGCTTTGATGAAAGAAATTAAATAAGGTTCTGTTGTATCATATATTATTTCAGTCAAAAAGTTCATAACATTTAGGAAAAAAATCTTTTGGGGGATTGTATAACCGACATTAATAGTTTCAAACACCAGATTTGTAGAAATAACACACATGAGGCTGCATCTTGGTGTCTGACACATATTTATTGTGGCCACATATTAAGATCTTTAACATTAGTTTAAGGAAAGAACAGCTCTTCCATGATTATCACTGGCCATATCACTACTTCTCACCACTTTTTTCCTCCACCTCTATGTCCATTCCCATAAAATGTGGCATATTCTCCCCAGAGCTTTCTTAATGCAAAGCAAGCCATATATATGTGTTCAAGTTTGGATAAATAAATCCTTGCCTCTTCATTGTTTGCTGTTTGTATCTCAAAGCTCCCAATGCCTGGCTGGCACCTGTGCAGCCTCTAAAGGTTCTGGGGCTTGATTTAGTTTACAGCCGGTTAATTCATATGTATGAAGCCACTGCTGTATATCATAGGGGCAGGGCCTTCTTTTCTATAAATTATGAAATCTATTGGAAAACCTGATTGCCTGTTAGGGAATGTGAGCTCTCTGAACATTAATCGATACCAGGCTGCAGTCAACAAAGTCCTGGCATCTCGCCAGCACTGGATCACTTTTGACTGCGAGTCAGGTCCACAGAGTTGGACAAGTGTGGAAGATAGATAACAGAGTAGCCTGCATGCCTCTGGCAAGATGCAAAGGACAGTGGTGACTTTAGACTGAAGACACCCAAGAAAGACTCAGCACAATATATTCCTGGAGACCCTGACAACTGAGAGGCAGCTGCAAGAGCTGTATTTGTCTGGAGTAGCGGAATCAGAGAGAGTAGCAGAGACACCATGAACGGGGGGCAGAAGGCACAACAACTCCAGGTTGACAAGGCACAAGGATCCAGGAGAAAGAAAGTAGCTGCATGAAGACATGCAGGTCGTGCGCATGCGACCTAGAGGACTGTGTGTGTGTGTGTGTGTGTGTGTGTCCACATACACATCTACCAGAAACAAGGCCACTTTCCTTCCATGGACAACCCACTTATCAGGGATGTCATTATTCTTTTGAAGTCCTCCAAAAATCCTAGAATTGCACTCTTTTTTTTGCTATAACATTAATGCATTGCCTTTGCTTAAAAATAAAATATGTGTAAAGTTTTTCTAAAATATCTAGATTAAATTTGAAGTCCCCCCAATACCATGTGCTCCTGGCGTAGAACTAAAGGTTCCATCAAGTTTTCTTCTATACTCTTTGAAGTATTTCTCAAGCTTCCCCTTTATTTTCTTTCTCCTAGAGAATACCATGCTTTGAATGCCTACCCTCATGGGTGAGGGGAGCAGCTCTCTAGCCTCAACTTCTGCCCACCCCTTACCATACTGTTCTTCTTAGAGCACCATCTCCTATTGGAAAGCCCCACTGACTCCCTGGTGCCTACTACACTGAGTCCAGACCTCATCCATCCTCACCCAGCCACATTCCCTACCTGGGTCTTCAAGCCAGCTTGGCCCATTCCCTGCATCTGCCTTATTCTTCTGCATTGGGCTTGTGCCTATGCAGTTCCTTCCTGTACCGTCACTGTGCCATCCATCCCTCTTCCACTCATTTCCTTTCTTCTGATTCTCTACTTCCCACTTCACACCCCATTTCCTCTATGAAACATCCCAGAAGCTCTTTCCTTTCCCTAAATGCCTTTTGAGCCATGTGGTTTAGCATTTATTGTTTTCTGATTATTTCAAGAGTGTTCATCCCACCTTATCCAATTAGAGAGAAAGCTCATGAGGTTGTGGAACTTGCCTTAATAAATCTATTGTCCCCACAGAACATGGTATCAAATTGAACATGTGGGAGATCTCAGTGCACAAATGCATGGGAAATGCCCAAAGTTTACTTTTCACTTAAATGCTCATCTCCCTATTATTATTTTTTTTTTAATGTAAGATTGGCTTTCATTTTTTGGTTTTGGTTTGTGACCTTATAATCATTTTCTTTTATGTGGTCATGAAAATAAAGGTAGAATTATCTCTAGGACAAGGTCACTAACAGGCCTAGGATATTGGCTAGATCTTTACTTTCAGGGCTAATAATGTTTTTAAGTGTGTCTTAGATATTTGGAAAGATACTTTCCTCTTAAAAAAATCAGCCCTTAGAGACATAGCAGGTAATTAAGTCCTACCTGAGGTTTGAGATCCCCTGGATTTTAACCTTAGACATTTAGCCCATATGCCATTTTGACAAATCATGAAACATCCTTTTTCTCATGTTAGCACAGAAGAAAATTTTAAAGTAAAGGGTAAATCTATGGTGTATGGCATATGGAGGTTGAGATCTTACATGCATTTTCAGCATTAAGGCAGAACAAATGGACTGCAAGCTTACAAAGAAAACAAATTCAGAGCAGTAACCTTTGAGAACTGCCAAATTGCTGGCAAGATGAAAATGGGGTTGCACTTGAGAAATTATTCAGTGCTGTACTTCTTGGAGAAATGCACAGTACAGAGAAGTATATGTGTTTTCTTTCAAAACTCTATTTTTAATATTCATAATGACACCAACTGAAGAAAATGTGACTATATGTGGAACACACAGTAAATGGTAAATGGTGCTGGTGGTGGTGAGGAGGTGGGGGACATAAAGTGGAAATAGAGGCTCTGGTGAACCAAGTATATTTTTGAAATATCAAACAGACACATTCAGCCTGGATTCTGAAGATCACTATGCAGGGTGAGAAGAGAGTCGAAAATTTGCCCGGAAAAAGTCTGAAAGAAATCACAGCAAATGGCAGGCTGGATTCTCAACCGTGTAAAAGAAGGGAATATATGAAAGAAAATGTCTTTCTGCCTATCATAAAAATAGCAAAGTTTCCAGCATATGCTGCTATTTTACTTTTTCATTTGGCAGACCATGTGCAACGCGTTATGGGTGGGGCCGTTCTTGCATGGACATTGCAGCCAAGGATGATGAATGCTCAGACTATTTTTCCTGACCTTACATGCATTGACTTCTCCTTTTGTTTTCCTCGTGAGTCTTACCCTAGTGCTTGCTTTCAGATGGGGTTCCCAAGCAGCGCCATACAGGATCCTGTTGGCCATACATGAGTAATTTTGTTTAGATAAAACTGATCCTTTTCTGAAATGTGTTCCTTTATTTCATGCACACACAAGAGAGTGAGCCAATGAGAATCTATGTAACATGAGGTTAGTAAAGTGGCAAACACGTGTAAACAAAAACTCAATTCTTTTGCCCACTCCTTTTCCCCAGGTTTTAAACCCAATACATGGATATATACTATACTTCTCCTGGTTGCTATCCACGCATGTATCATCTCGGGGTCTATTTTGGTCCCTCATTTATTTTCAGATTCATTTTTTCTACTCATGTATTTCTACATATGGATAAAAGTCACACTCTTCCTATTTTTAATACCTGTTTGATTGTTCTGTGTCCTTAACATGCCATAGCTTGCTTAGCTGTCTACCTGGTGTAATGCATCTAAGTTATTATCAAATGTACACTATTGATACACCAATGATACAGACATCTTTGTCAGAGATCGCTTATTTATTTCTTCCTTAGGTTGTTTTCTTTGAGGCATTTTTCCTAAACTTGAATTCTTGCATGAAAAAGAAATGAACTATTGTTCAGCAGCTCTTGTAGCCTACTTCCACTTTACTCTCCAGAAAGCTTCAGTCAATTTGTTTTGCCAACAGTCACTGAAAGTACATCTGCTTTCCCATAATCCCTATAAAAATTGAACTTTCTCACAATTATGCATTTCTTTGCTAATTCGAGAAAGTCATGATTAACTCTTAACTCATAGCTCTCTAATTTCAACAAAGGTTGTGATTTTTATATAATTATTTATTTATTAACATACTAACTCTCCGTTCAGCTCTTTTGAACTCTTTAACTTATGTTTATGTGCATTTTTAGATATTTTTGTAACGGAGTAGAGAGTAGGGGTTGAAAGTATAGCTCAGGAGTCAAATTTGGGGATTTGAATTCAGTCTGTGCCCCTTCTTAGGTAATAAACTTTGGCTCAATTTCCTCATCCATAGAGTGGCAATACTAATAGTACCCATCTCGCAGAGTTGCTGTGACAATTAAATGTGTTAATATATGTAAAATGCTTAAAACAGTGTCTGGTGCATGGTAAATCTATGTGTTTACTATTGTAAATAAGCTTTTAATGTTAAGTTTGCAGCTTTATTTTCCCACTCTGTGACTTCACTTTATTCTATGACATTATTTGAAAAAAAAAAAAATATATATATATACACCCTTTAAAATTTTTCTTTTTTAGAGACAGAGTTTCACTCTGTCACCCAGGTTAGAGTGCAGCAGTATGATCATTACTCACTGTAACTTTAAACTCCTGGCCCAAACAATTCTCCTGCCTCAACCTCCTGAGTACTTAGGAGTACAAGTGCATGATACCATACCTCCCATACCTGACTAATTTATTATTTTATTTTATTATCATTATTATTTGCAGTTTTTGGCTGGGGCTGGGTTTGAAACCACCACCTCCAGCTATGGGGCGGGTGCCCTACTCCTTTGAGCCACAGCATCGCCCCTGACTAATTTATTTTTGGCTAGAGATGGGGTCTCTCTATATTGCCCAGGCCCAGCCTCAAACTCCTGGCTTCAAGCAATCCTTCTATTTCAACCTCCCAAATTGCTAGGATTACAAGTGTAAGCCACGGCATCAGCCCCCCTGCCCTCCGTCCAGTATGCCTTTTTCTTTGTGTTCAAAATAGCTGTCTTTTACCTCTCACTTTTAACTTCTTAAAACATCTAGCTACAGTTGAGTATCATACTAATTGCAAAATAATGCCAGAAATAAGCAAAGTTCAGCTTGCTATGGAGACTTCAAATGGAATACTTAATGTACAAAAGCCATTTAAGTCACACAATATAGATTCAGATATTGTCTTCATAATGTCAAAACTTTCTGATAAAATATGGGTAAGACATTGATGATTCCCCTTCTTCACACATTATAATAAATATTGAGATGTTTGGAATGAGCTGTTTGCTTGCCACTGTGTAGGCACAGCTCCAGGCTCTGGTTATCAAAAGCGTGTTGACGAGCAAATGAAACACACTCTACCAATTGGTATTGACAAAATTCTGTCACTGCAAGTGCCTACTCCACTGATATTTGCTATTTTTTTCTCAGAGAAGTGAAGGGATAATTGCAAGCTGTCTCTTTGGCTGGCATACAGTTTGGACCCCCAATTCTTTTTCCACCTCTTAGTTAGTTCTCAGGTTTTAATGACTGCTACTTACTAGTCTTGTCTGCTGAGCATGGTGTCTGGAAGACATTCAATTAAAGGAAAATCGCATTTACAAGCCATATTAGCAGAGAACCCAGGACTATACAATATGAGGAATATCATGGTTTGGTTCATCACATTTCCCCCATTCTGTCTCTTCCCTTTGATTTTTAATCAATGTGTTTCATTGTGTGCATGGTCTCATAACACCTTTGAATGTATCCGTAGGTAATACAGTGTGAACCACAGTGCTGGAGAGGCATCCCCAGGACTCGGAGAAGTAGGCTGATAAAATCAGCATTTGGTGGATGAACTCAGCTACACGGAAAAGGCACCTTAAGAAATGTGGCCCATGTTAAAAGCAGTAAGATCTGGTCTTGGCATCAACTTATCAATGGTGTTAACATTGTCTAAGAAAATATATGTCAATACTGTGAAATCAGCAGTTTGGAAACCCAGAAAATGAGTGTGAGAGACAACATTTTCAGAGATCCTGTTAGTCATCTGCAAGAAGAAGCTCACTGATCAGTGTGAGAAAGTGCATTAGATCCTCAAGGGAGTATATTGGGTAAAAATGGGCATTAAGCTTATGTTCAAATCCCAGTTCTACCACTTTCTGATGACTTCAGGAAAATTACTTAACCCTCATGGATTTGTTTTCTCATCTATAAAATGGGGATGATAATAGTAATGCTAACTTCCTGAATAATGAAGTAATGAAATAAGTTCATACATAAAAGCATTTCAAATGCTGCCTACCACAGAAGAACTCCAAAGCCTATAGGATGTGCCTACCATACAGTAAGTGCTCAATAAATGTTAGCTATTATTGCCTGGTGCCATGAATTGTAAGTACCATTCTGCTTTGATGATATAATCACAAAAGCAACCCTCTGATTATCAAGTGCCTTCTTCCCAGGATGTGTGATCTGAGAAAATGGCTATCCAATCCAAGGAGGTGGCTCAAATTTTCATGAAAATTAATGTTCTGCCAGGCTGATTTCTTCAAGTGTTTTTCCTGCCCTCTCTTCTAATATTTTTTATAGCCTCATGTCTTAAGTTTAAATCTTTTGTCCAGTGAGAATCAATTTTTGTTAATGGTGAAAGATGGGGTCCAGTTTCAGTCTTCTACAGGTCGCCAGCCAGTTCACCCAGCACCATTTGTTAAATAGGGAGTCTTTTCCCCACTGAATGTTTTTGATAGGCTTATCAAAAATCAAATGAGGATAAGTGCCTGGGTTCATCTCTTAGTTCTCTACTCACTTCCATAAATCTACTTCTCTATTTTTATGCCAGTACCATGCTGTTTTGATCACTATAGATTTATAGTATAGTCTAAAGTCTGATAACATGATACCTCCTGATTGGTTTTTATTTCTGAGTAATGTCTTGGCTATTCAAGGTTTCTTTCTGATTCCATATAACACGAAGCACTATTTTTTCAAGCTCTTTAAAGTATGACAGTGGTGCTTTAATAGGGATTGCATTAAGTCTGTAGATTTCTTTGGGTAGTATGGAATTTAAAAAATGTTGATTCTTCCCAGCCATGAGCATATTTATGAGGAGGATCCCCCCACCACAGGCAATTGAAGCAACACCAAAAATACATTACTGGGACCTGATCAAACTAAAATGCTTTTGCACAGCCAAGAGCACAGTAAGTAAAGCAAACAGACAACCTTCAGAATGGGAGAAGATATTTGCAGGTTATGCTTCCGACAAAGGTTTGATAACTAGAATCCTCAGAGAACTCAACTAATCAATAAGAAAAGAATGAATAACCCTATTTCTATGTGGGCAAGATACTTGAACAGAAACTTCTCTGAAGAAGACAGGCGCATGGCCTACAGACACATGAAAAAATGCTTATCATCTTTAATAATCAGAGAAATGCAAATCAAAACCACTTTGAGATATCATCTAACTCCAGTAAGATTAGCCTACATCACAAAAATCTCCAAACTATAGATGTTGGAGTAGATGTAGAGAGAAGGGAACACTTCTACACTGCTGGTGGGAATGTAATCTAATATGGCCTTCTTGGAAAGAAGTTTGGAGAATATTCAAGGAACTAAAAGTAGACCTACCATTCGATCCTGCAATTCCTTTACTAGGTATATACCCAGATGATCAAAAATCATTTTACAACAAACACATTTGCACCAGAATGTTTATTGCAGCCAAATTCATAATTGCCAAGACATGGAAACAGCCCAAGTGCCCATCGACCCGTGAATGGATTAACAAATAGTAGTATATGTAGACCATGGAACACCGTGCAGCCATAAAAAAGATGTAGACTTCACATCTTGTATGTTTATCTGGTTGGAACTAGAACATATTCTTAGTAAAGTATTTCAAGAATGAGAAAAAAAGTATCTAATGTACTCAATATGACTATGAAATCAATATATAATCACCTACACATTCATATGAATGATAAAACATAACTATAGTCCAGAAAGTAGAAGGGAAGAGGAGAGAGACGAGAGAGGAGAGGGGAGGCAGGAGGAGTGGGAGGGACCTCACCTAAAGTGCATGATGCAACGGTACATTTCAAAATATGAAGAGTATAACTGTGATGGATGTGTTAATCAGTTCAATGTAAGCATCCACATTGTATATCAAATCAGTACACTGAACCCCATAAATGCATCAATGTTCACAGTTATGATTTAATAAAAACAAAAATAAGAAATAAATAGAAATAGAAATATACCCATCTGTGATTTTTAAAAAAATAAAATTAATGTTCTGGTTTATAAGCCATTTCATTATGAGTTTGATTAGTATTACTCTTCAGATGGAGTGACAAGTTCTGCTTTTTTAGAACTGCAACCCGAAAGCCTGACTTTGAATAGAAGTGAATCTATTAAGACCCCATCTCTTTACAGGCTTCTGCCCAAGTGATGAGAAGACTACAACAAGTCATAATCATATCCTCAAGGATATTCTCAGGCAGTGAAACATGTTAAGCTTGCATGAGAAAGTTCTAACAGAGACAAAAGGAGGTTAGTTGGTTTGTGAGCTCATGCACCCTGCAGGCTAATACTTGGAGGCCAGTGAAATCTCAGGCCGTGTAATAGTGTCTTTCAACTTGAGAATCAGATGCACACGCAGAATGACACACAGCCTAAGTGGCTTCCTGTTAGCATTAGTTGCTGCTCAAGGAATCGCTTATTCCAGCACAAATGTGGTATCCATAAAAATGGACAGTGTTTTTGTTCTATTAATACTATTTAAATAATTTATTTTGTTGTGTCATTCATTATATTCACCAAGTGGCAATAATTTGACAAGCATGGCAGTATGAATACTCACCAAGCACCCCATGGATTGCAGAGGGTCCTATGAAAGGTCACGGAGTCTGCTGGAGGCTTGCAGAAATAGCGAGGGATGGCTTGACTGAAACTTTTGCTGGCAACCCCCACTGGGAAGATATATTTCCTGTGGTCTTATTAGTTTAAAAGGTAATCATTTTTCAGCATTTATTGCTTTGAAAGGAAGCTCCTGTTAGAAAAAGAGAAAAGACGTAAAGATCTCTTTTCTTGCTTTAAACCAAAACCATAATACTTTCATAGAATGCTATTGTTTGAAACCAAATGCCAGGGCAATGATGCTGTAGCTGGGTACAAACTGTTGGCTGAACTCCAGGAAAAGGGCTGAATGGCAACTCTAGTCCTCAAACCCAGAGACCAGACCCATTTATGAATAATATAAAAAACTGAGGATACTGTTATGATCCCAAGAGCCAGAGTGATTTCTCATCACATGTAAAGTGACCCCAGCCTTCTTGCAAACCCTTAAAGACAGCTTGTAACTCCCCTACCGAGTCCTTTCTCCCTCTAGATTAAATGCCCATATTTTATTCATCATTCCTCTTAAAAGATGATTTTTTGGTCTCATCTACATCTATATAATATTTTCTTAGAAGACCCTGTAAGAGGACCAGATTCATTCAGAGGTTGTTATTTGGGGGGCTTGATTTTAATCCCCAAATATGGCTGGATAACCTACCTAGGTCTCTCAAATTTAAGGCTGATCTGAGCCTAATCAGGAGCACCTGGGAGCTGCTACAGATTCTCAGCATAAGACTGGACCCCAGACCCAGAACATGAGGACCTTGATGTCAGGAACCAAAGAGAGGGCTTGTCACTTTGTATTCACCCATCAAAGTTGTCAGGTCACTGCCTTTCTCTGTCTGCTCTAGGAGGTCCTTAGAAAGGGCCATGTGCTTGTGTGACCCAACTTTGACAAAGCAGTCAAAATTCCCCCATGAACATGTCATTCTTGGAGTACAGAAAAGTCTTGTGAGCACTTTTTTGAAAACTGTCAAAATATAGGAGTTAAACTTAGATGGTAATAAAAATAAGAAAGAGTAATAAAACTGCCAATTCCTTTTTCTCTCCAGGGTGTATTTAGGCAAAATTCTGTAATGTTTGTTCTCTCATGGAAAGCATGTCAGATTTAAGGGCCCAAGCAAACAAGAAACAGGGCATGTTACTTGAAAGAATTATTGTAATAGAAGTTTGAGGGAAAATTTGCATCTTCCATAATTTTACACTTGAGTGAAGCGCATTTTGGTCCATGTTTGGAAAGCCGGAGAATTTCCCTGGTGTCTGACACATCAAATACCAATAACCCTGCCATGCAGTAACACAGCAGAAGGTTGGATGAGTGTGAAAGCTTTTTTTTTATCGTGGTAAATGTGAGAATATGAAAATGCATTGCCACTCCATGATGTGGGTACGTAGGTGTGGAATAATTGATCAACACACGTGAAAGTGTGACTGGCAACAACAAAACACATAAAAAGAAATATTTTAATTCTCAAGTGGGCTAAATATCTATCTAAATATGACTCAGGGTTAAAATATTATTATCGAAAATACTATCTTACAAAATAAACATCAGCTAAATGAATCCAGTCACAGTTTGATGAAGGTCAAATTGTGCGTTTCTGACACAGACACAACATAAAGTGTTAGGATCAGAGGAAAAACTAAAATGCTGATCTTCATCATCTACTATCTTTCTTTTTAGAAAGTTCCTGGTAGATACAATCTAGATGTAAAATTTTTCATATCAAGACCAATTCAAAAAATAAGAGACAGAACTCAAAAATGAGTAAAGTGGGAGCAGAAGCCCCATGTGTGCATTATTACCGAATTGAGCATTGGACAGCTGATACAATGGCCCAAATTGTCTCTCATGATAGCAGACAGTTTTTCTGAGCCACCTTTATGTTCTCACTCAGCTTCTCCTAAAAGAAATGGCTTCATGCAATTAAAGATGCAAAGGTAGCAAGGTTGTCGGAATGTTAAAGAGATGCACAGATTCTGCGTGTCAAGCTAAATAGTCCTGAAGTCAATGTTCTTCAAATTGGAGTCCTGGCTACTGACAGGATTCCAAAGGCCTGTCCAATACCTAATGAACCAGACTCTCCCAGTGCAGGGATTGGATTCAGGCCCTCTCACCAAGCCCTCCGAGCAACTGTCCTGCACACTATACCTTGCAGTGGCTCTCCACCTTCCTAATGCCTCCTGATGCCACTACCCTTTAATACAGTTCCTCATGTTGTGGTGACCCTCAACCATAAAATTATTTTTGTTGCTACTTTGTAACTGTAATTT
The DNA here is from genome assembly GCA_963574575.1 of Galagoides demidoff. NCBI lineage: Eukaryota > Metazoa > Chordata > Mammalia > Primates > Galagidae > Galagoides > Galagoides demidoff. The sequence continues at coordinate 74,558 of CAUYQV010122304.1, read as the reverse complement.
TGCTACTGTTATGAAGCATAATGTAAATATCTGATATGCAGGATGTATTTTCATTGCTACAAAGGGGTCACGACCCACAGGTTGAGAACTGCTGAAAGAAAGTGACCCTAAAAGGAATTGTGCCTGTTGTTGGATTCAATTAGGCTTATGTTAGCCAGCAGTTCACATTTCTGGCTGCACCACAGAATCGCCTGGGGAGGTTCAAAGCCACGGCAACCATGCCTGAACTTCATCCCCAAAGGGTCTAGTTTGGTTGGTCAAAGGTAAGGCCCAGAGAACAGGAATTTTCTAAAGTTCTTCATGTTACACTGACTTATAACTCGGGTTAAATATTCATAGGAGCATACTACAACAGACAAAAGGTGAAAACAACCTGTGTCCATTAATAGACGAATGGGGAAACAAAACGTAGTGTATCATACAGCAGGATATCAGTCAAACATAGAAGGGAATGAAGTTCTGATTTATGCTACAATGTAGAGAAAAAGTTAAAAAAATGCTAAGCAAAATGAACTAGAAACAAAAGGGCAAATATTGTATGATTTTACTTACCTTTGCCTATGGTATCTAAAATAGGCAAATTCACAGACACAGTAGAACACTGGTTAACAGGGACTGGGGAGTTACAGAGTTATTGCTTGATGATTGCAATTTCTTTTTGGGGTGACAAACAAGTTTTGGAAGGAGATAGTGGTCACAGTTGTCTAACATTGTAAATATACCTAATGCCACCGAAATGTACATTAAAAAATGGTTACACTGCTATGTATATTTTACCACAATAAAAGTTTTTTTAAAAAGGGCCAATATATAACCTGCCCAGCCAACATCATTGCTCACCGCCGCTTCCCATCTTTGCTCCAGCCATAATTTCAAACATGCTGATTCCCTAAATGTATCATTTGGATCCACGTGTCCATGTTTCCTCCACAAGCTCTTCTTTCTTTCTGCAAATAACCACCTTTGCCAAAGTGCCCTGGCAAGTTTCCGATCATCCTTTGAGGTGGATGCTGCTTACACCTTAGAGTCTCCTAGGGAACCTTTTAGACCTAGGAATGTCTGAGCCTCTTCCTACATCAGTGAAATCAAACTATTTCATAAGTAGGAACTGAGCATCAGGAAATGTTTAACCCCCCCCCAGGTGATATTGGTGTGCCAGTGTGGTTAAGAACCACTTCTTTGCTATTCAAGGTGTGACCTGCTGACCAGCAATCTTGGCATCATCTCAGACCTCATCTGGAGCCTGTAGTCTCAGGACTCACCCAGGCTACTGACTCAGAATCAACATGGTAACAAGACTGTAGGTGATTTGTACGTCTAGGAAAGTTTATAAAACATTGTTGAGGTTTATCTCAGGGCTTGAGAAAGCCTTCTCCGAGCCACTGTAGCCAGTTGTCCACTTGCATCCAGAGCATGCTCCTCTTCTTGTACTAGGACTCGGAGATCTTGAAGTTGAGGACAATATTTTATCTTTATGTCTGTCTCCCCTACCTAGCAGGGCGTCTAGTTGCCATGAATAATTACTTGGATTATATGAAATTTGAAAAGTCAACAGTTCATCATATAATTAGCATTTCAAAGGTAATGTTTACCTTTTACCTCTAAAAGTAAAAAATGAAAGCATGATAGCAATAATTTACTTACTGAACAACTGTTCCGTTGCCAAGACCTTTAGATATGACAGTCCAGTCGCCACAGGAGTTCCACAGGATAAGCGGCAGCATCTTCACTTTACACCTGGAGGAATTAAAGCTCAGAGGAGGGAAGGAAGTTGGTCACACAGCTCAGGCTTACTGGAAAGGAGACTGGCTCTCTCAATCTGGCTTCACAGCCAGTCCTGCTGAGCTTCCTCCAGCAATTAAAAAACAAAACAACAAAGAAAACCCCAAGGACTCCCATGTCGCAGCATCCTCAGGGGACCTCTGCTCTCTTCTCTGTCCCTCCCATCTTTTCCTCCCCTTTGCCCCAGTCCCTCTTTCTCCCGTCTCCTTTCTCTCTATTTGCCTCCCTCTTGATGCCTTACCTTATCCCGCAGCAGGGATTAAAGTTATATTTTGGACTCTTGTTTTAATTATCAAAAGTATTTTCTCTTTCTAAAGTCAGATATCAGGCCAATTACATTTCTCAGTGTGTATTTCAAATTTCTGACAAGTCCTCTTCCAATAGGATTTGAAGTGGGTTATAGATTAAAATTAATTTGAAGAGGATTTGTTTTCGTTGAAAGTAAAAGTTTTATTGCTGCTTCTCTCCAGATTTTTTTTTGTGCAAAATATAGAAATTATAAGTCTGAATTCAGTTAATTGTTGTTGAGAAGTAGAGCTCCAAGGATAACCCTGTCCTTCTTTGCCCTTCAACAACAAAAAAAAGGAGCCCTGCCCCACCCTTTCTGTCTCCTGTGTGTCAAACACCAGGATGGATGGAAACATTAATTTAAGAAAATAAATGTTTTATGATTTGGCTAGATGTCATGTATAAATAACCATCCTCTCAGGAAACCATAACGAATTACGCAATCCAGTTCACAAATACACATTTTTCTTTTGAAAGGATTTTTTTAATAGAACATCTCAAAAACTTCCTAAGGAAAAACAATGGTAACATTAACCTAAGCAAAATGTCAAGACTAGAAAAAACCCAAATTTAATATAGAACAATAATTCCTTTGCTGGAATAGAATTTGAACAGAAGAGAAATAGCACTGTGATATATAGCCTAGTACACCCAAATAAAGATTACCATGGTATTTTATGATAGCATTGTAAGGCCAAACGGAATAAAATTACTGCAAGGATAAGCCTCTACAATGTCAAAATAACAAACTAGCTATTATAATTCAAACCCAAACAGTAATTCATATGATGCACGGTGCACCTCCTGTGGGTGTCTTCTCACACTTCTTGTTGATAGCTGTACACACTGTGAAAAGTTGACTCTCACTGCAGAGTGACTAACTTGCCTGGTTTGCCCAAAACTTCCCTGGTTCTAGCTCTTACCCCTATCCCCAGAATTCCTTAGTCCAAAGCAAACTATCATGGTTGGGGCCGTTCTACCTGGCAGCTGTGTTTGTACCTGACCACACCTACCTTCTCTACATGTATGTCTGGAGTGCTAGTCAGACTCATACTCAGTCAATAACACGCTCTCTCCTGATGGTCCCTTCTCGTCTACTTCTGATTTGAATTGAGAGCTAGGGTAGCCAAAGCACTGCACAGTAGAGCAGGTTGTGCACTGCATCAGAACATCACATCATTGACGGGGGCACCATTCACATTGTAGTTGTTAGAATTCTTTATGTTCATTTTGACATTTTTTTCCAGTAGTAAAGAGTCTCTTTACTACCAAATCGATATGTTATGACATTTTTTTTTGACTGATGGAATCAAAGTATATTGAGAAAAAAACCTATTTCTAATTGGCATGTAAGTGTTACATGGGCTAGTGGCAGCCCTGAAGACAACATTTTTGGTGAAATATATTAGGGGAATCAGAGATAGGCACTCTGAATAGAAAGGGGAAGATAAAGAAGGCAGGGAGCACAAGCAAAAGCTCAGGTGTCTAAAGGTAGGGGACTCTACCCCCACTCCTCATTCTAGTCTTCTGTTTCCTTAGGAATTTATTCACAGACTTTAAAAAAAATTTTTTAATTATTTTGTGAAAATGCTCATCATATGTTTTATTTCTTATTGCAAATTTTTAGGTTACATTGTTCTCATTTCCAAGGTAAAGTTCAAGTTGTAGTTGAGCTCTTCACCCAGAGGGCGTGCAGAACACTTCACATTCTGCACATCAGGTGAGGTCCCACTAACTGCCTTCCCTCCTCCCTCAAGTCAACCTTCCCGCTCCCTTTTCTTTTCTCTCCCTTGCTAGATAATATTTGTGTGTTATCATTCGTGTGGCTGTGTAATTGTTTATATATTGATTTCATATTAGTACTGATACGTTGAATTTTTTTTTTCCATTCTTGAGATACTTTACTAAGAAGAATGTGTTGGTGTTAATTTAATTTTTTTGAGACAGAGTCTCACTCTAGGTGACAGTCCCATGGTGTCAGCCTAATTCATAGCAACCTCAAACTCCTGGATTCAAGCCATCCTCCTGCCTTAGCCTCCCAAGTAGCTCTGCCTGCCTGAAGGTGCCTACCACCGCAACCAGCTAATTTTTCTATTTTTAGTAGAGATGGGATTTCATCCCTCCTCAGGCTGGTCTCAAACTTCTGAGCTCAAGAGCCCCTTTCACCTTGGCATCCCAGAGTACTAGGATTACGGGCGTCAGCCACCATGCCTGGCCTACTCAGAGACTCTATAACAAAATCCTCCTTCTTATTTATATAGCATTGAGTGGATTCCACAACTCGGAATCAACAGAGCTAATAAAACTTCCATCCAATAGTGAAACACAAGAAAATAAACATATCATCTGACAAAATTGTTTATTTTATTAATTTTTTCCTGAAATGACCAGTGATTTCAATAAAAAGTGAATCTTCTTAGCAAATTATTTCATGTAGACATGCAAAAAATGTATTAGAGAAGTTATAGCTGGGAAGACTATTTTGAGTGTATATGGCCAATTACATTTAGTGAAGGATAATAAAAATATCTGGGAATGCAGTATTAATAGGAAAGTACCCTGTGGATTTCTGTAAATAGCCATGATTAAATTTTAGTTATCTAACAAATTCTGCATAAGAACTTGGCCTGATGGGCAAGAGTGTTGTTACTGGCAAAGAGATTTAAAATGAGCATCAATTTTGTTTATCTCACTCTTTGAGTGATGGGCACATAATACCATCCTTAAGAAAGTTAAGTAAAGGAAGTCTTCAATGAAACCTTTGATAGGAAATTGTGGAGCACCCAAGCACTTCAAATTCTCTTCATGATTATAAATCTTGATGCTTTCCAAGCATATTATCTGTACTGAATCATATGCAGTATCCAGAGGCTATCACGATGGGATTGTAAGAGTTTTGTGCTATAAAATATTTAATTATAATACTACTGTGAGTTCCTAGAGGAGTTTTTTGGGGGTTTTTTTTGCAGTTTTTGGCCGGGGCTAGGTTTGAACCTGCCACCTCTGGCATATACTCCTCCTTTGAGCCCTATTCCTTTGAGTCACAGGTGCTGCCCTAGAGGACTTTTCTTTAAAAGTAAGTTTAGAGAATTGTCTTGTTAATCTGCACCTTTGAGATACATACAGCAGCAATGTTGTACACAGGAAAAAGACATTTTCCTAATACATTTCAAAGAAAGTCACTTCTTCTTCAGACCTTTACTTACCAACATTCCGCACCCTATAGCAAAACAAAATGAGCTCTGCATCTCCTGGCATCACTGAAAAGCTTATTTTTAAGTGCCATGTGTTGCCATCATTCATGCTGTGTTTTTAATGATTATCGCACATGCAAGCAAAACGCTATATTAGTTTTATATGCGTGTAATTCCTGATCATCACAAACACATGCAATGAGAGACAGGCACAATATTAGGGTGCTGTAGGTGGAAAGGAGCTCAGAAAGTTCTCTAATCTAGCGTCTCATCCTTAGACATAATTGAACTTAAGTCATTCAGGACATGTGGTAGCATTGCCCTTTCAATTTAATGAGCGTTTTATGGACATCCACAATATGACCCATACTACAGATAATAAAAGTTCAAGAACCTGACTCTGTCCCATCCACAAGGAATATACACTATGTTTGCAAAAAGATGTATAATAAGTAGAAGACAAATAGTGGTATATTAGTGTTGTGCATATCTTAGAATGGCATACATGAGTGATTCTCAAACATTATCACATGTCAAAATCCTCTAGGGAGCTTGTTAAGAGATTGCTGGATCCAACCTGTTTCTGATCTAGTAAATCTGGGGTGAGACCCGAGAATTTGCATTTTCAACAATTCCCTGTGATGCTGATCCTGCTGGTTCTCAGACCACACTTTGACAGCCACTGCAGTAAGTTATAGGGATTAAAAATACAGGGTGTGGAGTTTAAGAGTGGAGTTTGTATCTTGAACAAGCTATTTATCCTCATTGCCTTGGTTTATTCACCTGGACACAGAAATAATAGCAGTGCTAATCTGGGTGTTATTGTGAGTATTAAATGAGACAAAGCTTGTAAGCAATAGTGCAGTGCCTGGTACATAATAAGTGCATAATAAATGTTCATTAACAATTTTATTTTATATTAGTAGCTACCAAATACCAGCCCTCAGACCACCACTGCTATGGGAAAAAATAAAAATATACATATGAACATTAGTATAATTCACAAAATAATTTTTCTCAGGAACAATTTTCCTTTACCCTGAGATAACATTCTGCATAATTTTTGGTGTTGAAATGTATTTACAATTGGCTCTCCAAATAGGCAGTTTTAACTGGATTGTGGATGGAAATTATGTTAAAAAAATACAATCCAAAAAAAAATAATACAGTATGGCAACAAATCACATAGCATTTACATCATATTAGGTGTCATGGGATGATTTAAAGTACACGGGAGAATGTGTATAGATTATATGCAAATACCATTCTGTTTTATATCAGGGACTTGAGCATCTATAGATTTTGGTATCCTTGGGGTCCTAGAGCCAATCCCCCACAGGTGCTGAGGAACAACTTGTACTTTTATGTATATCATGATAATGAGGATTGGCATTTGTTATTTGATTACCCTTGCTGATACCATAACTGTTACCCTCTCCCACTTCACTTTGAGGTCAAATTGAAAAAAAAAATAAATAGAAGAAAGTTAGGATTGGTTACTTCTCAAGAGGGCCACGACGACAGTGTCATCCAAATCGTAGTACCAAGAGAGCCACATATCTCAGAAAGAGTTTGGGGAGCTCCTAGCAGGGGATACTCAACTGTGGCAGGAAGAGCTGTTGTGAGAAGGGAGGAGGAGAGCCACATGCAGGAACGGAGCACGCAGCCCCAGCCCTCTTCAACTCATTGAATGTAGCAGAACAAGAACCCGAGGGACGTCTGGGTGGCCTTCCTGCAGCCCCCCCTAACAGGTCCAAATACAACGCAGCACACTCATCTGTGTTGCCATAGCAACTTCAAGGCAACTCTATCTTGAGAGCCAACCTGAGAAGTCAGGGATCCCTATCCTGACCACTTGACTGATGGTTTTGCAGGAACTTAAACTCAAAACTCATTCTATTCTGCTAAAGTGGAAAGGCAGGCAACCCCCCAGGCTTAGGGGATGGGCCCAGTGCAGCAATCAAATCTTTTTGTTCTTGCTACACTAGCCCATGGCCCCATCATCAGGGAAAACACATCACAGCCATACAATAAAAAATAAAATAGAATATTTCTGTGGATATTTTGACTTGATTGTTCTGGCCCTAATTAACACTTTTCTCATGCTATTAACATAGAAAGAACAACTCTAAGCAAAGATTTTGAAGCAACACCTTGTTAAGGACCATTCAAGTCTGTTTAAGTGGTGGTCAGGAATGGAGAAAGCAGGAAGCTGGTGGGATTCAGGAGAGGGCTAAGAGGTAGGGATACTTGGGGGGCCCACTCATAGGTAGTAATCAACTGTTTTGATGATTCAATACTCCCATTTTGAACATAAAAGTAGCAACACAAATCAGCAACATTGAAGGACTCTGCTTGAAGGTAAACAGAGCCCTAGTAACTAAAGCTCATTGAAAAGCATTGTCATACTTTGTAGTTCTCCAAAAGTCAACCCCGAGACAAGGATCTGGTTCCAGTAGTTTACTTGGGAGGTAACCTCAGGTAACCCCTTCCTCCTAATGAAAGAAGAGAGAAGTGAGGCAAGGTTACTGGAATGAACCAGTGGGGCTCAGTCCTGCTGGGGACCCATGGAGGATCTGTGTGGAACACAGCTCAGACTGCCTTCACATCATGGCAGGTGGGAGAATGAGCCTCACAGACCAACTGTTGCAGTGAGCTGATCGGCCCAGGGCCACCATCTGTGCCTTGAAATCTACCTCCAGGTTTCGGTGGGGCCCTGCCAGTGACTAAGCGGGACTGGAATACTAAGGCAGACCTGTACTGGGTCTCCTTTCTTGGTCTTGTAGACTCAAACCGGTGCCAACAGCTTTGCTGACAGTTTGGACTGCACCATGGTGTAGGATGTGTCCACACAAGCTTTTCTTCAGCTACTTCTCTCAAGGTCAGACTTGCATCACAGCCTGACAGTTCTCCCAGCCTTCCTGGCCTCCCTTCCTATTCTGTTTACATAGCATTTCCCCTGTGTGTCGGTTTAATCCACTCTTAGTGTCTGCTTCTCAAAGGACACAGACTAACGCATCTCCGAGTACACCAACCATCCCTCCTTGATGGAGGGTCACACCTGGGGCCGTTAACTCCCCTGCACTTCCAGTCTGCCCTACCCACGGGCTCCAGGGGCCCCCATTATAAGCAGGTGCCTTCAGGCAGAGAGATGCAGGTATCTGGGTATGAGGGAACGGTTGGTTAGTGGCCCACAGTGACCACAGAGGCAGGAGATCCATATGATAACTGACGCTGGCTACTAGCATCATTGCTTGTTATCTGTTCAAGTACGGAAATAGTTGTGCACTAGCTATGCACATGCCCAGGAGAGGAGTAAAGCTTTAGGCAATGATATTTTCAGGCCTCTGTTAGGAAAAATAAATATTTTCCACATTAGGTTTACTTAGCTTTTCCATTCCCAATAACCTAAACGTTTATTTCATTTTCTTCCTGCCACTTTTCTTATTATTCCCGATTTGATTGGTTGCTATTGATTCACATGGGAAATGTTCCAAGTTCAAAACATTTACATCTTCTGGTAACAAAAAGAGGTAAAAATACTCTCTGCAAAGGAGCCCTAACAATGAGTTGCCCAGTGGCCTTCAGTGGGGTTCATTTCCTTCCCAATTGGCCCCCTTGAAGATGAAGGGCCATATGTGTAATAGGTAAAATGCTAAGAGTCATATTCCTTGCATAGTTATAAACAGGATCAAAATGAGATAATTACGTGAAAGTACTGCTGTAAACTGTGAAAGGCAAATAAGAGTTACTCCGAGATATCTGTGAAGCTCATTACTGCACTGGTTCAGATGGGGCAAGGCAAATCCTCGAAAGCAGGACACTTGCAAAGAGAAAAAGTTTCCCAGAACCTGGTTAGCATAGAATATGTCCTTCCAAATGCAGGTTCCACTCTATTAGCTCACTTTAAACACAACTTAAAGCTTCTTATAATATTCAGACAATAAAAGCAATTTTTAGCTATTGAGAAAACATTCTGTTCCATATGTTACGCGGCGTACCATTTGTTGTAATTCTAGCATCCCCGACTATTCTACATTTATTTGTAATTTAATAGAATCAGTCTTCTGCCTTTGGGATATTATAGTGCAATTTAATGTGTACCATTAAAAATATAGTTGATGTATTCCACAAACTGACTTAGCTGCAAATGTAGAGAAATTATTGACACTGCATGGTAAATGAAGAAACATGAAACCTTAAGAAAAATGGAGACTTTAATTTAAAAGAATGAAAAAGGCAGAGATAAAATCAGGACAGTGACTGATTCAACACCATGCGCTAATACATCTTTTATACTTTCTCTTCTTAAGCTGAATAATAGAGGTAGGTCAGAATTTGCATTGGTGTGAATCACTCAGATGAAGAGATAAGAAAAGGAGACACATATATTATCTGGTCAATTTTAACAGATAGAGTTCAATTGCTCAATGGTTCATCTGTCTTTTCTGAGCTAGATTTGAACAAAGGTGACCCTCAGAACTTGTTACAAGATCTTGTTATTTGGAAAATATTTTATGTTTGTGTTTTCTTGAGACAGCCTCAAAGATTAATGTCTAAAATAAACTGAGCTCTTGAAAAATTTTAAAGATACAATCAGAAAAGTAATTCAACATGTCCCCAATGCTTTTAACTCCAGTGATGAAATTCTAAACTGTAACAAACTTTGAAAAAAGCAGCAACAAATTCTCTTGGGTTTCCATACCTTATGTATATCTTTCAGGGAACAAAAATTTTAGCTTCAATTTCATCCAAGGCAAATTAAATTAAACTTCCCCGGAATTCTGTAGGCATCTTCCATCTCAGAACTCTGATCATCCCAAGGAATGTAGTTGGCACCAATTCAAATATTAAAGATTTCACAGATTTATCAGAACAATACAGTATCCTTTAAGAAAAGGGGTGGGGAGGGAGGCAGCAGGATGCTTAACCAAAAGTCAGTTCTGGCTCTGCTATTCATTTGCTATGTGACCTTGATAGACTCATCTTACTGAGTTGTAAAAGGACTTGTAAAACAAGGATTTGGCTATCCTTTATCTCTGAAATACTAAATTAGTGTACATTCATCTCCTGTAATTGCCTGTTAACTTACCTGTCTCACGTGTCTTACCACTAGATTCTTTTGGTCTTACATCTAGCCAGACACCTACCATATAATAGGAACTCAATAAATATTTGATGACTGAATGAATAATCACATGTAAATAAATATAAACACCTCTCTTTACTTATATGGACACGGTTCACTGAGGATATGTTCACCAGCCAAGGTCGACAATTTGTGTAACAGATGCTCAACATGCCCATGACCTCAGGAAACATCGGGACAACACAAAGTAAAAGGCATGTGTGGGTCTCTGAGTATTAGATCCTTTCCAGTAAATTTATGGGACAGATGGTGAAATAACATAGTAATTGCATGTTTCCGTATTTCTGGGACAAGAAATACTTCCTACTGAGCGTAAATCCACAACACTTTAAAATTTGAAGGACTAGCTCACTTCACTGAATATATCAAATATTTAGAGACAGCGCGAAACTCCCCAGGAAAGAACTGTTTAGGTGCTGTAACTTCAATGTTTAATGAGACATCTTGTTGTAGCAGTAGAATGGTGTGCTAAGACACCATGTGCTCTTTTGGAATAATACACTGATGATGGGTTTGAGCACTCCAGAGGAATTTCCAGATTTTATAGCTGTCTATTGAAAATGACAATGAAGATCCACAAAACTATATATCATATTCTAAACTAAGAAAAAACATATGTGGCCAGATTTGGAGGGCATTTGTGTATAATGTAATTTTTGTCTTTAGCTATTAGTGAGAGAGCCTCCTATAAGGTGTTAAAAATGATAAAACCATTACTGGAGCTATCCTACATAACGATGGGGCAGTGAAACCATTCTGTAGGATAGTGCAATGGTGGATACAAGACATTCTGTGTTTGACAAAACCCATAGAGCTCTATAAGACAAAGAGTGAGCCATGGATGCCAGCTAATAATAATGTTTTGATATTGGCTCATCAATTGTAGCAAATGTACTACACTATGAGAAATTGTGAGTGAGGGAGAAAGGGAGTGTAAAAGAATTTGCTATACCATCTGCTCAATTTTCTGTAAATCTAAACTGCTCTAAGTATAGTCTGTTTATATTTAAAAAATACTATTGGAGGTATTCCACCTAACACTATCAACTCAACAAATTTCTGTATCAACCTTGGGCAAAATATTATAGTTCATTTACATCACAAGTGGTGGTTATGCCCAGAGATGATGATGATTGAGGACATAGTATTTTTTTTTTTATTAAAAGTTTTGTTTTTTGGCTGGGTAAGGTGGCTCATGCTTGTAATCCTAGCACTTAGAGGCTGAAGCGTGCACTGCCTGAGTTCACTGGTTTGAGACCAGCCTGAGCCAGAGAAAGAGACCTTGTCTAGAAAAATAGCTGGGCATTGTAGCAGCTCCCTGTAGTCCTGGCTACTCGGGAGGCTGAGGCAAGAGAATGACTTACATCCAGGAGTTTGAGGTTGCTGTGAACTGTGACGCCATAGCACTCTACCTAGGGTGACAAAGTAAGACTCCATCTCAAAAAAAAAAAAAAAGTTTTTATTTTTTCTTCTGACTTTTTACTGTATACTTAGCTCTGCCAAATTCTACATAACTAATTATAGGATAGGACAAATATACCCTTACCATCTTATTAGATGACACCTGTAAGTCATATAATAAACAAAAAATTATAATAATGAACCAGATGACCTAGTGCCTGCACCCCCTTCTTAAGTAAGGAATAAAATAAGGTTGAAGCATATGTCCTCTGTGACATGAACAGCCCTATGAGAAAAAAAATTAATTTCTAGTCAAGTTACAGGAATGCCTGAACTATTTCCAGAGCAAGAGATTAATATTTAACTTCTGAATACTGTGGAGTTTATAGGCAATTGCTTTCCCCTTTTTCATTTGGCTGCAAGAAAGCTCAGCACCAGATTTGTGGTGCATTTCCAGCAAGTTTATAGGTGAAACCTTACTCCTGACTAATCTTGCTTTCTTATTCATCTGTGCAATTTTTGGCCTTATTGCTATCTTGCTGCACTGAATCTGAGATTGGTGACCTTGAACAGTCCCTCTCCTAGCTCACTCTCTAATTCCCTTCACTCCAGTCAGGGAGAAAAGTGTGGGCTGGAATAAAACATTTAGAAAAATGGTGATCAAAGAGAAATTATTTTTGAATGGTGCTATGCATTCTAAATGACCTAGACAGAGGTCCATGTAATCCTTCATCAAAATAAGGCAAGTGTTATTACCTTGCAAGGAGTAAGATCTGAGTGATGTGAACTGAAGAATACGCATTCCTCTTGAAGTTAAACGTGTGTACATTGTCCTAGCTGGTATACTAATGATCTATTGAGTAGAAGATGAAAAATGCTGTAGTATGTATTTTCACATAATTTTTATTTAAGCTATACTAATAATTTAGTGTAAGATGATCATGACAACATCATTTGGCCAATATGGCAAAACTCTGCTCTCACAGAGGGGATTCATGAGGAATTCCCAGGAGAAAGACTGTAAATGCAGGCTTCATTCTTATTTTAGTTTATGGGTGTCTACTTACTCCCTAGCTCTCACAAAGGGGACAATACCTATAATGTACAGTGTCTCCTTGAGATTGACCAGGTAAAGACCCAATAGCAAATGTGCCAGAGATAGGAATCAGCAACTCGCAGAAGAGTAAAAGCCAAATGGCACCACACATATAAAAACAAGCTCAAAATTGTAAACAAATCAGGAAAATGCAAATTAAAGTAACAATGAAAAAGCATGCATTGGTTTGACAAAAAAAAAAAAAAAAAATGTAAAAGACCCATTATACCTTAGGCAAAAGACAGTTTTCCTGCTCATTGTAAGTAGAAATGTTACCGGAAAGACACAGGAAATTATGGGGAATAAAATTCCACATTCATAAACCGATACCAAGAAGCACTCTCTGTGTGGATATATTTCGTCCATATGTGTTTAGATGTCTATGAGCACAGGGAGACATACGGAAGGATGTGTTTACTGCATTGTTAACATGGATAACCTTTTGGGGGTGAGGTCTAATGTGCATAAAGTAGAAAGAAGAAAGAGAATCTCAAAACGGAGGAAAAGAAATCACACTATGAACAGCGAGTCTGCCATGAACGCATTGTGAATATGGGTGTAATTTTACACAAAGGAACTTAAAAATAAAGTGTAAAATAAAGGTCTTCCAACTTTCAGTAAGCTCCCTGTCATTTGCTCTGGGGAAATACCTCGTGGTAGGGCAGCTTACATCTTTGTCAATGCAAAGCAGGAGACATCTCCCGGAAGAGTGACCACCTCCAACCCCACCTGCAGGATAGACCCTTACCTGCATTACCAATGCATTGTATGAAAAACAGTAAGTCCTTCTGGGATCAAGTTTGGACATAAATGAAGAAATAAATGAATAGTCCAGGCCACCCGTATAATTGCCACCACCCAACATCAACCCCAAATTGGGTTTCTCATGCCACTGAATAATAACTAGTGGTACAGGGTTATTGGGTTTTGTAGTCTAACCTCCTATGCATGGGCAATTATCTTTTCTAGAGCTTTGCTGAGAATTAGCACCACCACCTCCTGGGTAGTGCCAAGCTAGCATACCAGAAGCTTCCTAGACCAGCCTTTTCATGATTCTGGTTCTACCCTGTGGAGCCAAATAGAAGTCTTCTTCCACTTCTTTAAGAGTTAAAGACAGAAAACTATATTCATTGATCTTTCTTTCTCTGAACCAGAACACCCCATATTCTCAAATGATGCTTCATTGGGCCTTATTTCTAGCCTATCATGATCCTGGGTAGTGCTCTGGCAGTTAATATGTGTCTTAAAGTGGGATGCACAGAACACAGCTGTTTTTCCAGCTGTGGTCTGAGCTGTCCAGAAAAGAGCAGGAACAGAAGGTTTCCATGAATGCATCCCAAGACAACACATTGATCTTTTTTTAAAGAATCACATATTTGTGATTCTCAATTTGAATTGTGATCAATTCCAGTTACTTTAAAATTAATTGCTCCCCTGTTAGGAATTGCACTCATCCAATTGATTTTAAGTAGCTAGAACAGTCACTGTTTTAAACTTTTTCTTATTGATTTTGGCCTGGGGTTCGACGGTCATGATCACTTCACACATCACTTCTATCTGCTCTACTAGCTAGTATATTGCTGTCTGAGAAATTACCCCAAATTTTAACAGCTTAAAATAACAATTAACATTGATCATCTCAAACAGTTTCTGTGGGTCAGTAATCAGAGAGCAGGTTGGCTGGGTGCTTCTGGCTCTGGATGTAGTCAAGACATTGGCCAAGGCTTCAGTTACCTAAAGGCCTCACTGGGCTAGAAAGAACCACTTCCAAGATGGCTCACTCACATGTGACAGGTAAGTTGATGCTGGTTGTTGGCAGGAATTCCTAGGCCATGGGGACCTCTCCCCATAGGGCTGACAGAGAGTCCTCCCATGGGCCTGCTTCCCTAATCCCCCCACCCCATGTGATGAACTGAGAGAAAGAGCCAGGAGGAAGATGCAATGCCTTCCGTGAGCCCTAGAACCCAGGTGGTCACTGCTGCAAATTCTAAGCTGGGGGTTAGCACTGCCTTTTGAAGAAAGAGGCATGAAAGAATTGTGAACATATTATAAAACCACAGCTGTTTGATTTATCTGCAGACTGACACAGGAGGAGAGGTATCAAAGAGTACTGAATGGGCGTGGGAATCCTGCCTCTGCTACCTACTAGCTCTGAAACCTCAGAACAATTATTGACTTTTCTGAGCCTCATTTTTCAATCATAAAATCAAAATAGATACAGCGTAGGCCTCCTTGGGTTGCAGTGGCAGATAAATTTGATGAACTTTGTTAAATTCCTAGTCCAGTATCTGGAATATGGTAGGTGTTCACTCAATTGCTGTTATACCTTCATTCAGTTAATTGATAGAGATGGTGAAAAGATAGAACACCATGGCTTGAACAAATGATCACCTTCCAATGTATGTAGTACCACAGGAGGTCACGGGTGCAGGAATACGGGACCCTGTCTCTCTATGGGTAGAGGGCCAGGCAGGAAGAAACAAAATGGAAACCTGATAAGTAAAACAGAGATGTGAGATCAAAGGTATCTATTGGAGCCAGACAAAAGGATACGCATTGAATTTATATACTGAGTAAAATTTTGTATGCATCAAGTAATTTATGCTTCAATCTTAAGTTTCTGTAAGCTTTTTACTGAAAAAAAAAATCTTTGAAAGAGGAGAATGTTGAAAGTCATCTATGTTCTTTAAACATATGAAAGAGGAGCATCAAGTGAATTTTTTAGAAATGACAAGTATTGTGTTGTCTTTAGGACTCATTAAGATACATAAGAGCCACTCTAAACTCTAAGGCAAATGAAACATTTGGTAGAATAAGTTTAGTTCTTATTCTTTTTTTAAATATGAAAAATGTAAACAAAAGCATTGAATAAAATACATTTATAATTGAGCTTTACAGTGTCAAAAAGGAAAATCAAAATTTAGATAGTCCCTAGCTTGTTTTCCGAACTTTTCATGCAGTGCTTTGCATTTTCAAGTTTTTAAATATGAACTAATTCTGAAAACATCCCAGGACATAGAAACTATTATTATCTCCATTTTACAGATGGAGAAGCTGACACACCAAACCCGACACATCTCTGTTTAAGAAATTAGAATTTGGAATCCAGTCAGAAATATGGCTTTTCTGCTGCCGTGTCGTCTGGGAAGCTATTGTAATGTCAAGCATTATAAAATAATTTTGTGTGTTTCCAGCCACTTGACAAATGAAAATGATGGTAATAATTCTTGTATGTTTTGCAATATCCAAACTTACAGGCCATTACCTAAAGACTCCATCATCAAATTTATGAAGGCTATCTTACATCTGTGAAAATATATCTTGTGTTCCCACCTAGGTGAAAGTGCATTTCCTTTCTTGTATGCAAGACCAATTTTAAGAGTGTCCTAACCTTCCCTAGGGGTTTGACAGAGACCTGCCAGCCCTCCCAATTTTCATCCACTATCTTTTATTCGTTTACGGCTTGGCATTTACTGTGGTAACAGATCATCAAGTACTCGTGACAATATTTGGTAGTTCACAGTTCAAGGCAGCAATGTGTGTGAGTGATGAGGTTTACAGTATCTACATGGTTATGATTACAAAATTGTGCATGGGCCAGGGAAAGGAAATAACCCCGCAGACTATATTTCAATGCGCCCATTAGAGGATCAGCATGAGACACCATCAGCAGCGGAGGAATTCATCAACTTCATAGGCACCCAAGCAGTGTTAAAAGCTTTAACTTTCCTAGAAATATAACAAGTAATAAAAACAGACAAGACCCGAAATGGTCTAATGGACCTAGCACAAATGTGGCAGAAGATTAACAGCACTAAATTCTCAGGCATGGAAACTTTTCTCCAACATGCAGTAAGCAGTTTCTTGAAATTCAGGACCTTTCAGTGTAAATGTGAGTGTCAGCATAAATAGGTCCCTGGATGGACAAACTTTTCTTTGGTCTACATAGACACTGAGTTCATATTCTTAAACATATTGTTTAAGTTCTTACAGTAATGATTTTACCTAAATGTGCAAATCCTTTTAAATACGGCTGCCACCTTTTCATCTACTATCAATGAAAATATTTCTTTCTTTTAGTAATACTTGTGTCTGGGGGTATCTGTCTGAACCTCTAGAATATATATTTTACATATATATATATATGTTGTAAGAAAGTATAGAAGTAAATATATATATATATACACAACATATGTACAACATATATAATGTTATAATGAATAAAAACAAATATATATAGTAAGTTGTAAATATGTTGTAATAAAATATATATATTTATTTATATCATATAAATAAATTTTATATAATAATATCTATATTTGAGACATATACATAGGTAAGCAAATAATCTAAAATTTTTATCTCATTCGCCAGCCAACTAAAGAATCGACATATTGGCAGTACATCTGAAGCTCTCTATAAAGTCTTTCTCATATGTATTCCACCCTTTTCCCTCAGCACTAATATCTCTGCTAAGTTTGAAGATCTTGTCATCCCTACTGCCCAGCTAATGCATCCATAGTGGTCACCGAGTGCGTAGACATGTTGCATCTAGCTACTATATGTATATCTCTAAGCAATACTTGTGAATATTTTGCATATTTTAAACTCCATACGAATGGCATCATTGAAGCATATTTTTGCAGCTTGTGCTTTGGTTCAACATTATTTTCAAAAAACTCCTCCATGTTGATACCACGGCCCTAGTTTATTCCTTTTCATCACTGTATAGCTTTCCTTCCTTGGGATGGGGATATCCCAATTTATTTATTCATTCTCCTAAAGATATTTTCTACAAAACAACTGGGATTATTACATACACTAGAAGCAAATTTTTATAATTTTCAGTGCACATTAAAGTTATTGAAAAAAGAGAGCACATGAGTATGAATGGATGCATTTCCCAGCGTCAGACTCTGGAGCATGTGTGCTCACACTGCCTGCTTGTGAATGTTTGTGGGTATATCATTTATTTTGCTAAACTTATCCAATATAAATTTTTAAGCATATACATTTATAAAAATGTAAGCATATGTAATTATCAGATTTATTATTATTATTGTCTATATGTGTATTTTTTCTAAAATATGTACCCTATATGTCTGCCAAGGCCAGAGTGGTATTACCATATTCTTCTATATATTCTTAACAACCAATTCAGTGCCTTATTTTATCCAGGAACATTCACAAGTGGTTCTCATTTGAGAACAGAATAAATGCTTGGTTGCTTCTATTAACCAAAGATAGCGATGGAAGTGGAAGCCTCCTTCCATAATGTCAACCTTAACAGGTATAACACCATGAAATATAAGACAGGAGTACACCAAAGATTCATGGAAAAGAATGTAGGTGAATCACATAGGTAGTCTGAATTCAGCTCTTTTTTTTTTTTAATATGTCAAACACGGGCAATTATGTTATTTTTCAATACATTAGTACAAAAACTGACAACACTATTGGAATCTGCCTTCTTTTATGTGTTTTAAAGTTAAAACACAGGCTTTTGCAAGTGGCAAGGGAATAGTTATACATAAAAAATGTTTAGGCAGAGACAGAGAGCAATCATAATTCTAATTCACAATAAATAACTTAAACAAGAACAGTGCAGTTGATGCAAAGCTACAGAGCCATAAGTGATTCCTGTCCAACAAGTTACTTATTTGAAATAAAATGTATTTTCAATCAATAGATGAAGTGCACATTATCTTACAATGCCTCCGGGATAACAAAGAAAAAATCTGAAAAGAAGAATCGACAATCCATGACATACATGCTGATTGCTTCTGCCATATTTATTTTCTATACTTTTAAACAAAATAATTACATTATGGCTCGGTACCCGTAGCACAGTGGTTACAGTGCCGGCCACATGCACCAAGAGTGGCAGGTTCAAACCCGGCCTGGCCCAGCTAAACAACAATGACAACCGCAACAAAAAATAGCTGGGCGTTGTGTGTGGGCACCTGTAGTCCCAGCTACTTGGGAGGCTAAGGCAAGAGAATCACCTAAGCCCAGGAGTTGGAGGTTGCTGTGAGCCGTGTGATGCCATACCACTCTACCCTACTGAGGATGATACAATGAGACTCTGTCTCAAAAAAAAAAGTTTACATGATTTTATTTTGCATAAATTAATTTTTGTTATAAAAAATATATGAAGGCTATAATAACCAGTTTGAGGAAAACATTTCAAATTGTATATAAAACCAGCACATTGTACACCATGATTGTATTAATGTACACAGCTATGATTTCATAAAAAATAAAAAAATATAAAAAATAAATAATACATGGTCATTTTGAAAAATTGGAACAATCCAGATAAGTTACAAAGAAGAAAATAAAACTCAATAGTAATTTTATTTTTCATATATAGCCACTGTTAAATTTTTACTATGCATATACATTCTTTTATCTATACATATACAGTATATTTACTTTTAAACAAAACATGAATATATTCTAGAAACTATTTTATTGCATTTTCACTAATCAATATATCATGCATTATTTTCCTCAGCATTATTCTTCTTTATCCTCATTTATTTTTAATGGCTCCATATTATTCCGTCATGGGGATGGTCCACAATTTATTCATTATGGTGCTATTTTTAGACAGTTGTTTCCAGTCTTCTACCCATATCACCAATATTTTAGTAAGCATCCTTATTGAGAAATCTTTATAATCATGTGTGATGATTCACCTAATGACTTTTTAAAACTGTGATTGCTGAGTCAAATGCTCTATGTATGATGTTGGACAATGAAGTCTGAGAACTCCTTCCAGGAAAAGTGCTGATTTTAAAACACTTTTTTCTAGGATGAGTTTTTAGACATAATTGTCAGACCTGGTATAGTGATAGCTCTGATCGCCATCCCAGGAAAAGAGTGTCATAGTTGCTCAGAAGGGTAGACTAGCCCCTGGCACTGGTGCCTGCTTCCCAAGGGGAGAACTTTGAAGGTGACGTAGTGATATTCAGCAATGAGGTGCATGGCACTTTTTCTAGGATGAGTTTGTGAACTTAATTGTCTGACTTTGTAAATATGTATAATGTGTTTCTTATATGCTGCCAAACTTTGGCTCAAAGAAGTTGTACCAGTTTTAGGTGGTACTTCTGGCTCCAGGTGTAGGGTGCCTGCCCAATATGCCAAGGGTAGCAGGTTCGTGCCCAGCCCTGGCCAAAAAGAAACTGCCATAAAAAAGAAGTTGTACCAGTTTTTACTCTCATCATCACAGTTTGAGAAATCTCTTTTCCTCAAACAATAGCTCTAGTACATTTCATTAAGGACCTCAAGTTTTCACTACAGGTAGTATCCTTACCCTCTGCCATGTGACTTAGCGGTGACCTCCTACTGGGGCTCTTCTTGACCTTGAGCATGGGAACTTTCCCTGGCTGATGGAAACAGTCACGATGCAAGCAGAGTCCTCAGAAGTGCCTTTATGACTGGGCTTGCTCTCGTACACTTCTGCTGTTGCCCAGGCTAGCCAACTAGTCCCAGGAAGAGAATGAAAAGCATAGAAAAATACTCTCCAAGTCAGCCACAAAGTGTGTGACTGAGTCCAGCAAAGATGAAAAAATCAACTCCATTGAGTCCAGTTGAGATCAGCCAACTCCCAGCTCACTCATAGACTTGTGAAAAGCAATAAATTACTCCTTTATTCAGCCTGAGTTTTGGACTAGTTTGTTATGCAGCAATAGCTAACTAATACTGTTGCCAATGCTGCTCTCCCCACATATTTTATAGTTACCATTGGGATAGAAGTTTACAGATTACAGAGTGTTTTCATTGCATTTTCTCATTCATTATTAGCACAATTTTTCAGATCAAAAAACCAGAATTGACAAAGGTTCTGATTTTCTCAAGCTCCCTCAGTGTAGGTGGCAAAGTCAGGTTTTGAACAGAGATTGTATAACTATGCCCTTTTCTCTATTCCAAACATTTTCTGTAAAGAGCCAGACAATAAATACTTTGGTTTTGTAGGAATACAGTCTCTTGTTGTGACTATTTGTCTCTACCATCATAGCACAAAAGCGACCACAGGCAATACATGAATGAATGAAAGTGGCTGTGATCCAGTAAAACTTTGTTTATGAAAACCATCTTGGCCACCCCACCAGGAATATCTGTGGCTGGCACATCCACCCCTCAACTCAATCAATGGCTAGCTACTTTTCCATCAGTATATCCCCCATCCCCAGGCCTAATCTGAACTAATGAATTACTGATTATTCCTCATCAGCAACACTAATGAAGGTGCTAAAAGTGTATATACACACATATAATGTGTGTGTGTGTGTGTGTGTATATATATGTATGCCAAGATTTCAAAGGTTTGGAAGTGACAAAGATTCATCTTGTTCAATTTCATTTCAATTTCATTTGAAAACTGAAGCTACCAGGGAACCACAGTAAAGAAAAAACAACTGGTAATATACCTCCTTGAAGGCAATCACAGGTCGAAGGCCCACTGCTGCAAAGTAGATGATGGTTGGAAAAATGTATAAACGGCTGCTGGTCAATCATGAAAATAGAAAATAACCGAGCAGAATCCATCAAAATAGGCGATGTGTGAAAATGAGAATTTCCCAACTTGGTTCACAAAGGGGCGATTTGAAATGAAAACCCATGAATGCATGAATGAATGAATGAGTGATTGAAGAGGTGCTTAGGGAGCTAATGTCAACCCAACTCGATCTCAGTAAAGGTTAATTGAGACAAGGCAGCTGTCTCATCTGCTGGGGGGTGCAGCCCATATTGAGAGGCTTGGCAGCAGCATTATTTTGCACAATTTTAAAGTGATCAGAACCATTTTCAGTGATCTCTGGTTTTAGAAAAGCTCAGCTACAGGGCTGCATGGTGTAGAAAGGAGCAAGGTATCATACTGAATTTTAGGATTAGATTCCAGCTCTGTTCCTTACTAGCCGTGTGACTTTAGCAACCCTACCCCCACCTCTGGCCTCTATTAAAGAAAATCAACACAGTAATAGGTGCTACTTTAAAAGATTTTGTTTTGCTTTACAGATTAAAGGAGGCAATGCACTTAATATGTTAGTATGGTCCCTGGCCATGTGGAAGAAAGAAATAAATTAATAGCCATTTGCTAAGGCCAGTGCCAGGTAGTGAGCATAAAATGGAATCCTTGGCTTTGAGGAACTCCAAGGCTAGTGGGGTGACACAGATACATAGACAGCAACTATATAGAGTGAGAAGGGTCATGTCAAGGACTCTATGAGGAATATTAGACAAAAAGAGAAGGGAATAAGAAACGTAGCTATCTCTACTGAAAGTCGGAGGTACCGTGTACCTTGTGTGTGTGTTGTATTATTATTAACGCTGTTGTTGTTGCGTTACTACAGTAATAAATTACATTCACTATACTATAATCTCCTTGAGGGTAGAGATTAATGATCACCCTCACCCAGCATAGCCCTTGGGACTCAATCATGGTTTGATGCATATTTGTTGATTTATAGATTTTATTAAAGAAAATCTTGACTAAGTTTTTTTACTAAAGAAAAATATTAAAAATATTATAATTCAAGAGTGAAAGCAATCTAGTTTCTGTTATCTTGACTGTCGTTTTCTACATTTTGAGGCCCTGTTGGATTTATTTGATTTTATTGCTGAGGGTTTTGAAATGAGTCAAATATAAGTTTACATTTCTAGTTCAGCCCTAATTACTGACTCAAGATTTGGCTAAGTGACTTAATCCTCTGGAGAAATTTGTGTGTAAAATGATGTTTGTTTTCAAGATCAAGAGTATCACTTCTGCAGCCCAGCTGCTTGAGTCCAAATCCTGGCTTGCCGTCAGGTAGGGGTGTGATGGTGGACAACATGGTTTGGGGTCTCCACAAAGCAGATCCTTAACTGAGGACTTGGATGCGAGTGGTCTGTTTGGGAGGTAATCCCAAGAAACATTAGCGAGTAGGAGGAGAGGGTCTAGGAAGGGGGTAAAGTCCTAAAGTGTGCTAATGGACCAGGTGGGAGAACTGGGGTTCAGCTGCCCTGGCGGTAGTATGAAGAACAGGCCTTGGGCTTATCCCAAGGGCGGAGAATGTCCAGTATTCATGAGCCAACTTGTGAACTCTAGTGTTTGAGAATCAGGGGTGTTAAAATCCCCAGCTTGTCCAGCCTGCCCTGCTCAAGAGCTGAGCAAGTGCTCCTGGCTCTGGAGACAAGCCCTGTGTCCCAAGAAGCCATCTTCACACAATAATGTCCACTGAGGCTACGTGAGCCGCAGAGACGCGAGGCACGGCACCAGCAGAGTCTGTCACACCTCTAGGCACCATCTGCCTACGTTAGAACAAAAATAAAATCTACAAAGGATACGCGTGATCTTTGATTAGATACACGAATTTTAAAAGTATCACTTGTATAGAACGTTACTGAGTTGAGGACATTTGAATATGAACTGTGTTTTAGGTAACATGGTCATGTCAATACCACATTTCTTGAGTAAGATAATGATGCGTGGGTAATGTGGCTATTTAGGAGAAGATCCTTGCTCCTCAGAATTACATGCAGAGGTATTGAGAGGTAAAGCGGATGGTGTCTGCAACTTCCTTCCAAGTGTTTAAAAATACGTATACACAGATAGGCACATGGAAGAGATAACGAAAGGTGACAAAATTTCAAAATTGGTGAATCTAGGTAAAGATATACAGGTGTTTAGTACATTTTATTCTTTTTGGACTTTAATGTAGGCTGCTAAGTTTGTGAAAATAGAGTAGGAAGGGTGGTGCCTGTGGTTCAAGGAGTAGGGCGCTAGCCCCATATACTGGAGGTGGCAGGGTTAAACCCAGCCCTGGCCAAAAGAAAAAAAAAAAAACTGCAGAAAATAGAGTAGGAAAAATGTAAAAAGTAGACTCTTTTGTTTGTTGGTTGGTTGGTTGGTTGGTTTTGTAGAGACAGAGTCTCACTTTATCATCCTCAGTAGAATGCCGTGGCGGCACGCAGCTCATAGCAACCTCCAATTCCTGGGCTTAGGCGATTCTCTTGCCTCAGCCTCCCAAGTAGCTGGGACTACAGGCGCCTGCCACAATGCCCCACTACCTTTCTGTTGCAATTTGGTTGGGGCTCAGTTCGAACACACCACCCTCAGTATATGGGGCTGGCGTCCTACCCACTGAGCCACAGGTGCCACTCTATTTGTATTATTATTATTATGTTATATTGTTTATACACCTGAGAATTAAATGGCTTCAGTAGCTCAAATTAAAGGGATTAAAGATAACTACCAAAAAGATTCTTACAAAAACTGATTTCCATTGGGCTTTATTTTTACCTCAGACCCTAGAGAGGTTAAGGATAGAGAAATAAGTGTCTTTCTGGCATCTGATTTCATATTCATAACAATGTAAAAAAATAGATTCTGTCCTAAAATGATTGAGAAACTATGGTTTGGCTGATGAACTAAAGATGATATAGAAGAGAAATCAAGCAAGCATAAGGCCCTTAAATGTCTGAGAATAGTACATTTATTTTAATAGCACAAAATGGAAATCGATTCCAATTTCAAATGAAGAATATATATGTGTTGGAATTAAATGCTCTTAAAATGTTTACACCCCATTTTGGCTCTAAAAAGATGAAAAACATCAAGAAGAGTATGTGATATAAGCACAGCTATATTAAAAAATAGGAATCCATCCTGCAGTATGAATTTTTTTTAATTGGCGCCATACAGCCCAACAAGATATATGCACCATAATAAACTAGAGATTAGAAAACTGAGAAATAAACAATAAAAATACATCTCTCTAACGATAAATTTTTAAAACACGGCAAAATATGGGATGCATATATTCAGAACCCCCTTCTCTCAAGCTATGTTTGATGTTATTTTAAACTTACCATTTTGCTAACATGTACATGAGAACCTAAACACAAGATTGAAACTCTGATAGCAAAAGGCTCCAGAGCTGTGACAGATCCCTAAACTTTATTTTACCTTTTAAATTTCCTAATCTTCAATCATCATGTTATAATTTTTTTGGTATGCCTAATTATTTCTCATCAATCTTCTCTTCTACATGATCTGGCTGAGTGCAGTAAGAATGTTTGCAGGGAAGGCACTCCCTCTGACCCTCCCTCCTGCACATCCACCTGGCAGGGTATTAGCACACCATTCAGAGAGCAGGAGGAACACAGGGAAACATCAGCATAATTAAATAATGCCATCAGCCTCTGAAGTATGCTCCCAACTGTGCTGCTCCACATGAAAGAGCTTTTAAATATAGATCACCTAGGGGTCTCCTGTGCAAATCCAACTTTTCTTCCTTGCATTCCATCAGAAGAACTAAAATAGGATGTGGCATTTGGAAGGCAGAGACCCCAGTTGTTTCTCTTTATTTCAACGTTAAGCTCATTTTGCAAAAATAACCAGTGCCACTTATGTCTACAGGATGTTAATATCTGTATGGAAAGCAGAAGATTCATATAAATTAGCAGGAGAGTGGGTCTAATCATCTATCAGGAACCAAATATTTGATTTCTACCTGAGCTACTAAAGTGCGTTTTAGTGCTAACCTCGTGCTATCAACCAGATTCTCCGTTTTCTGGCTTCTCTTACGGGTCAGAGCCACAGTCTGCACCTGTGCCTCAAACCTTATATATCAAGTGGTTTTTGTAAAACACTTGATCTTTTCATTCCAGACTTCCTTTGTTTTTAAGTGACCTGTATTTTCATATCATCAGGCCATTAGACAGCCCAGCTGTTTATCTCACTGTTACTCCTCCTTTTATTGACTCCCCCCCTTCTTTTCATCCCTTGCTTCTGTCCTCATGTCTCATCCCTCTAGTGTTGTCTATTTCCCAGGTGGTGACACACGATAAGTGACAGTCCCTCTTGCATTGTGCTCCTGATTTCAAGGCAAGCAGCTGATGCGTGTGCCTTGTCATCTGATTCCTCTGTCACTGGTGCAGATATGGGACATAGGCCACAGTCTGTGTCATAGGAGGGGATGAGGAGCAAGTAGTTCCATTCCACAGAAGCATAACAGTAGTGGGAATACTTTCCGAGAAAGGGGTGGGGGTCTGTTGTGCGGGGAGGGAAAGCGTCTTCCCCATGTGTTTCATTTTTCTTACCCTACACTGAAATGTTCAGTTGTCTATATCAGTTGTGGTCCTGGCAGGAAACAGATGGCAAACTTAACAGGGGTAATTGAGAAGAGTTTAATGAAGGGTCTGTCTATAAAGCTGTAGGTGTGATTCGGGGAACTCAACCAGGAATATTGAAGCATGCTATAGCTAGCAAATAGTGAGACATTATTTCCACCCTAGATCTAAAGAAATGAGAGGAAGGAGCAGTTAGTTACTCATGTTGTGGAGACACACAGCTGCAAGAGAGAGTCACCTGATAGGGGCTGTGGTCTCTGTTACAAGACTAAGACCAACTAGAGTGACCCAGGGAAAAGAAGCCAAAAAAGCAGCTGAGGGATAAATACCCTGACCTCTCTCTCTTTCTTCTCACTCTCCAATTTCCTGCTGGCCTCTCATTGGCCAATCCCAACAGGAAGCCAGAGGGCAATGCAGTTGATTCCATCCTTAGAGCAGAGAGGTATGGAGGATGATAGTTCAAGAGGGGCAGGAATATATTACGATAATTGGGTTTTTATCAATTTAACTTGCATGTGCAGGTGAATGCAATGATGTTGAGGCCTTGGAAATAGTGATGAGGACGAGGAGAACAAATACGATGATATTAGCAATGCTGGTTGCAGTGACAGCAGTAGTATCACTTTGCTTCCACAGAATACTTTACACTTTCCATGTGCTTCCATACACAGGACAGGAAGACACACTATGAAGTATGTCAGTCGCTTTGTGAATCATCACATCTTGGTATAATTATTAGTCTTGTTGGAATGTTCTCTTCACTTATTTTAGTGATGGACATTGAAAACCTACTATGTGCTAGCTGTAAGTGACAGAAAGAGTCTGTTTATTCTCGAACCCTATGCCTGCCCATAGCTTTGAATTTTAGACCACTTCCCTGACGAGAGAAAGGCTTGGCTCAGATACAGCACCACCCAGGGCTACTGCTCAAACTGGGGGTTCAGCATAGTCTGGAGGGATGCTGCTGTGCCTGTGTGCACCTTATACTTTGGGGTCCGCTGTGACCCCAACTGGGTTTCTAGTTGCTCCTTGCTCTATTTTGCTTAATGTCAAATGATGAGAAGCATGGAGGGAGACATCAAGTTAAAAGGAAATACAGCTATTGCATTTTCATTTTAATCCCTGGCAAAGAATGACAACAAGATTGCTTTGTTTTCTGTGTTTTCAGTTTGCAAAAGACCTATGATATCTCTTGGCTAAGAAAGTTTCTTGAATTAAAGAGAACATGGGGCTTACAGCCAGATCAGAGTCCTGAGACTTGGACTTGCTACAGACTAGCTCTTAGATGTTGGACAAGCCATTTGGTTTCTCTGAGCCTCCATTTCTTCCTTTGTATAATTGGAATAGTAGTGTTAAGAGAGCAAGATTGTTATGTAGATTAAATGAGGTAATGTATACTGAATAAGAGGTTTTTTTTTTTTTTTAATTACAAAGACTTATGCAGATCTTAGTTTTGTTACAAGACTTGGCTGGCAAATTGACTGAAATATTAAGATATTTTGCTGCCAAAACTTTGGATATTGAGAAAGACTCGGTTAATTTTATTTTTCATCTAGAAGTTTGGCATCATGCAAATATAACCACAAGAATACTTTTTAAAATTTCCATGCAAATTCATTTCCCTGCAAATGAAGTGAATTCTGTTTATAAAACAATTATTTCTCAGAGAGTTTTTCTGAACGTAACTGCTCTTTTCGATGAATTCAGCTATACATTGAGCCAGAGGCTATTCTTTTTTGGGACTCTGCCTTTTGTGTACTATTAACTCAGAGGATTTGGGAGGATGCCTACCCCATCAACCTGCCTCCTTGCAGAATCCTACAGAGGCAGTGCTCTCAGATAACTAGGTATGAAGGTATGAATCCTCACTTCACCACTTGATAGCTGTGTGACCTTGAGAACGTACTTAACCTCCCTGAGCCTCAATTTTCTCATCTGTAAAATGGGAAATAGTATTGGTTATTCTCTATTTGGCACCAACCCCCCAAACGAAGCCTATACACTTGCCTGGGGAGGCAAACCCTACAGATAGCCTCAGAGAGACTTAGTTGGATTGAATGGCTGGTCAGGCTGCAGAGGAAAAAGGGGTTGGAGTACGTCTTAGTCTTCCTGCCTCTCCATACTGCAGGTCAGTGACCCCAGCCCTCCAAGACCAGCTCTGGTGGTGGCTCTTTCCCCATGGTCATGGCAATCACTGGGCTCCCATAACACTATTCTTTCCCCTGCCCTTCAGTCCTAGGGTACTGCACTCTTTTGCTAGTCCTTGATATCTAACCATCTGTATCGGTCCCCTGACCTTGCCGCCACCCCTATAATCTCTTCACTAGGCTGTCTTCATGATTATATCTACACATGCTTCTGTGTCCTACTAGGACCCTGACTGATGTGGAGGTTTAATAATAACAGGCACTGCCTAGGACCATCAGGTGAGGATTAAGCAAATAGTATGGGTAGGCCATTTAGAAAAACGTCCAAGAATTAAGAGCTCAGTAACATTTGCTCCTGTCACCTTGTACTCCACACATACTTGAAGCCCCCGTTCTTTGACTCACTTTCTACTTGAGCCTAGATATCAGCTGTCATCTCCCCTTCACTCCTGCCTCCCCCTCCTCCTACTACCACCCAAGTCCAACTTCTAAGACTCTGGTTTTCCAGACTGTCCAGTAGTAGTTTGGACAAAACCAAACATTCCTAAAAATAGCTTATTTGTGTTGTTAAACAAAACCAATCTAAAAAATGACCCACTCAACTAGAAAACACATTGAGTGACTAGATCATTAACTCTTGCTCATGAATTATAGCTTTAGTATATGTAGGCAGCCGAGCAATTTGTGGAGAAATTGATGAAAAACTAATTGTTAACCTTTTAACAGGAGATTCATCCCTAGTAAATCATAAAGGGAGGATCGGGCGGGGATAATAACACAGACTGGTAATGGCAATAGTGGTAAATTTCAGTTTGTCAGATTAATTGAAGAGGCTCATAAAATACCAATAAAGTCCAGTTTTAAAAATAGTTATTAGATCTTTGAGGTTTTTCAGAAATGGATAAATAAATAGAAAGCTCTCATTTTGACGGAGTATAAAATTAGCTTTCAAAAATTAGTAGAGAAGTTTGGAATATTGCATAGAAATCAAACCAAAATAAGTTTATTTTTCTTTTAAAAGAAAAGAGTGAATTCTTCAGTGAGATTATTTCCAAACCTAGCATTGTATAATTATAGAGGTGACTTTCACAGAGACATTTTGGTACTGTACCAATCTAGGAGCTGGAGAACTGATCTGTAATAGTTAGGGTCCTCCAGAGAAACAGAACTAGTAAGATGTATGCAGATATATGTATAGGAGGATATTTATTATGGGAATTGGCTCACAAAGGTACAGACACCAAGAATTCCCATAATCTGCTGTCTGCAAACTGGAGAACCAGGAAGCCTGGTGGTATAATTCAGTCCAGTTCAAAGGACTAAAAACCAAGAAAGCCGATAGTGTAACACAATCTGAGGTTAAAGGCCTCAGATTTAAGTCCTGGGGTCTGGAGGCCTGAGGAGAAAATAGATATCCTACTTAGGAAAAGAGAAGGAATTTATTTTTTCTTGACTTTTGATTCTATTGGGGTTCTCCATAGATTGAACGATGCCCAGCCACACTGGTGAGTGTGGCTTTTTTCACTCAGTCTACTGATTCAAAGGCTAATCTCTTCCAGAAACACCTCACAGACATTATGAGGTGACATTATGACACAGCCCCAAGAATTATGTTTTACCAGCTATCTGGACATCTGTTAACCCAAGCCAGTTCACATGGAGAAACAATCACAAATTCTTTCCCTTAAGCACTTGCATGGGTGGCATAATCAGAACACACACGGGAGTCTAACACCATGAGTATCTAGCCACCAAAGCAGAACCACAAGAGGTCTGTGAAGGGCCACACAGAGAAAGCTGCCACATCTGATCCTCACTGACAGATGGTAACTCAGCTTCATTCCAGGATGAGGTCTCTGGGAAATGTCATTCCAAGACTTAGAAGGGTGTTGTGATGGTGGTGTAGAGACAAATACAGACAGTCCTGCAAATGTGCCACCAGACACCGTCCTTGCTACTTTATAACCCTAACAAAGAATGGTATGCAGTAGCTATCTTTATTCCCATTGTAGTGGGGTCAGAGAGATGTGGTAACTTAATCAAGGTCAAACAAAGAGACTTAACATTTGTCTAGCTTTCCATGACAACATTCTCCTTCTCTATGTGAATTACAAAAGGCCATGCTTTCTTTATCTTAAGGATACTCCAAATTACCATTAATAGACTATTTCTATCATCAGAAAGAAAACATATGAGAATAACGGGTAGGATTAGGTTGAACAAATTCTACAAATGAATGTCAAATTTACCAAGTTCTCTTTTCTCAGAGTGGTACTCACCATAAGGTTATACCTGGTAGTGGCTCAGAGTGCACAATAAATCTTACTCCCACTGTTGACGTACTGAGTCCCAGTGAAATAAAACCTTACCTTTGAGCTACTAGAAAGTGATTGGGTTCTCCTAATGGAGAAGAGAAATGAGTAAAAATTGGGGTACAATAGAAGCAAAGCTCTGGAAGTCTAAGGCTAGGAATAAATGGGGTGTCCTCTTCATCAGAATGAAGATTTTTAATTCCATCTACTGACTCCAAGACTCACCCAAGCTGATCCAAACTCAAGAACAGTCTCAAGCTCTGGGGATTGCTTCACAATTTAGTCACTGAGGACCAGAATTATTTCAAATAGGATGAATTTCCTCCAAATAGCTGCACACCTGATGTTCATTCTCAAAGTGTGTGTCTGAGATGCTGAGGAGAAAAAAAAGAAGCCATTTCCTTCTTGATATTCACATAAATATGAAAGTGGAAGTAATGCAAAGGCTAATGCAGGATAGAAGCTGGCTGGGAAAGTAAATTAATTCAAAAGCAAAGCAGTGGTGTGGGAGAATAGAGGTTGAGAGTCAGGGTCAGGTGTAGGTAAAGAGGAAATTTTATTGGCAAGGAGTGGGAGGGTTGAGAGTGTACAAATCATAGTTGGAGAGAAATTTCAGACACCAAGGACTCTGAAAGGGAGCAGTTCTAAATGATATGAAAGTATAATGTATGGATGAGTGAGCAGATATCTGAGGTCAAGTTAAATTGAAGGCTCCCAGCAACTGGAAAACTCAGAAATGGTATAGGCAGGTCAGCAAATGTTGATGGTGAAGTAAGAGGATCCCACGGTTAATCAGGTCAAGTACACTCATCTGAAGACCCTCTATTTTCTGATCACCTTTTCTCTTCCATGCACCACACTAATCCTCAGATTGCAATAAGAGAAAACTGTATAATCATCCATTTAACAGTTCCCAGAGTATGAGTCTGTCCCTAAATGCACAGTTCCCTTGGAAATGCACAGTTCTTGAACTCCATTGGGTCATGCTAGGGAGTCATGCTTATCAGTCTTCAGGTGATCCCCATTAATTCACTTCTTTATTCACAGCAGTAGCTCTTTCAGACTCAAAGCCATCCACTCTTCATGCTGCCACCCTCATTCTCAACAGGCAACCTCACCTCCAATCTCACAGAGAAAAACAGAGGCAATCAGGTAGAAACTTCCTTAAAATTCTTCCTTTTTATATTCAGACTTACCCATCATTTTATCTGCCCTTCCTTCTTTTTACTGATTGATTAATCTAACTTCTTTCCAATTCCTCTGAAGAACTTGCTCCATGAATTACACACCTAGCTTTTATCAACAATATCTGCTTTTCTACTGGTCTCTTCCCCAGGGTCTATGAATGTGAGTCAAGTGTACTTTACCCGGAAATGAATATTCCTTGGGGTGTGACCACTTCAGTGCCACCACATCTTGTTCTTTCTTCCACAGCCACGTTTTGTGAATTCTCACCTTCTCCATTTCTTACCAGCCATTCACTCCTGCAATTCATTGAAATGTGCAACAATTATGATAACTAAAATCTAGTTTATGCATTTACCACTCAACTGACAGTCTGCTGAAAAGACCACTACAAACTTACGTGCCACAGTTGGTCCTTGCCTTCCTCATCTCTGCTAGACTTCACAGACCACACTTCTTATTGGAGTCCTCTCCCAAAAGCTCCAGAGGCAGCTGCTCTTCTTGATCTTCTTGTTCCCCTCTATCCATTTGTTCACAGGCTCCCTGGAGATTCTGCTCCCTCCCTCTTCCTTTTAACATTGTTGCTCCCCAGAATCCACCTGGAACTTTTCTCTCCTCTTGTTTGATAAGCTAAATCCTATGGGTTCAACTATACCCATGATTCTGAAACCTTCCTCTAGCCCACATGCCTTCCTCAGCCAGTTTTCCCAACTGCCTTCCAAACATTTTCATCCATTTGTCCTGTAAGCACGTCAAACTCAACATATTAAAAACAGAACTTACTAAAGGCGAGGAAAAAGGTTAGAAAAAAATCACAACCTATACATATTGTCTACTTCTTATATAAAGCATTGAGTTAGGCAGTTTTCACAGATAAACTTACTTATTTTATGGCTTCAGAACAATTTCATGAGGTGGTGCAGTAAATAAAATAATGGTCCCCTAAACATGTCCATGTTTTAATCCCCGGGACCTGTGTTACCTGACGTGACCGATGGCCTTTGCACATGTG
This sequence comes from Galagoides demidoff, assembly GCA_963574575.1. Lineage (NCBI taxonomy): Eukaryota > Metazoa > Chordata > Mammalia > Primates > Galagidae > Galagoides > Galagoides demidoff. Next base: position 41,876 of record CAUYQV010122304.1, on the reverse strand, counting down.
ATTAAGTGAAGTTGGAATAATGTGTGGGAGCTAGAACCAGCTAGCCAGTGTGGGAGTTGGAACCATACTCCTTTGTTCAGCAATCTTGATGAGGACTTTCTTTGTGCTGGGCAGTATGCAAGAGGCTTGAGGCAGGAGATGAGAGCGTATATGTCCTCCTCAGTCCATGTTTTTTCCTCTGGCCTACCCTTCCAAGCCATTTATATCTCTGCTGTTGGATGCTTTGTCACCATTATTCTATATGGCCGTGGCAATCAAAGTTAAATGTTAGACTAGCTCTCTTCAGGAGGTGAGGGCTCAGGGAGATGGGTACACTCATGTGTGAACTCTGCTGGCAGAGTGCAATTAGGCAATATATTATAAAGGGCTCTAAAATATTTATGAAACATCATGCTCAGTAATCCCATTTCTAAAAATTCCTCCTTTGAAAAAAAATCTGACTAGGGGAGCACCTGTGGCTCAGTGGGTAGGGCGCTGGCCCCATATACTGAGGGTGGCAGGTTTGAACCTGACCCCAGCCAAACTGCAACCAAAAAATAGCCAAGTGTTGTGGCAGGTGCCTGTAGCCCCATCTACTCGGGAGGCTGAGGAAAGAGAATCACCTAAGCCTGGGAGTTGGAGTTTGCTGTGAGCTGTGATGCTGTAGCACTCTACCGAAGGCGATAAAGTGAGACTCTGTCTCAAAGAAAAAAAAAAGATCTGGCAGAGCCTGTGGCTCAAAGGAGTAGGGTGCTGGCCCCATATACCAGAAGTGGTGGGTTCAAACCCAACCTTGGCCAAAAAAAAAGAAAGAAAAAAAATCTGACTAACATACAAAAGTATTGATTTCAATATTATATACAATAGTAAAAAAGTAGAAATAATCTAAATGTTATTATTAGTGAAATGTTGAAACAAATCTTGGTGTGGATACAAAGTTGAAATCTATACAACCATCTTAAAAAATAATGTTTTCAAATATTATTTAACAACATGGGGAAATATGATATTGTATTAAATCTAAAAAGCTAAACTCACAATTATGCAACTAGTATGTTAATAGTAGTTAGCACTGGGTAATGGAATTATGGGTTTATTTTATTTTATTTTATATATTTCTCTGCATCATTTTAAAATTTTTCTACATGAATATATACTGCATGTATCTTTTATAATCAAGGTAAATACTACTTTAAAATGAACCATAGAAGAGTGTGTGCTATTTCTTCTGTTTTTGCCTTTCTAGGTCCTCTGCCTACTCAACTCCCTGCCCCAGGAGAAGCTGACTTTCACAGTCAGTATCACCCTGAGTTCAAACTGGAGTCAGCCAGTCAGAGTCTCCAGCAGGAGAATGGAGGCTAGGAGACGAGAGAACCTGGGCTTCTCCCAGTTCTGGTGCATTTTGTATCCCTGGAGTGAGGTGTATTGGTTCATGGCTATAGCAGCCCCTGTGGGGTGGTGCCGTCCCACAATGTGGCTCTCTCCAGGATCTGGTACCTGCCCTGTTCTCTTACCTCCTCAGGCCTCCGGGCAGAAGGCTTGCAAAAGGCTGAACACTTTGCCTTGTTGGCTCCTTCCCTCCTGCCCATGCCTGCAAATTGTCTCCACCTTAAACTCTTTTCAATTAACCCCTTGAGTGCACCATCTGTTTCCTGCCAGGTCCCTGACTGCTACGATGTTTAAGGTGAGCATGCAACAGCTGCAGGAATCTTGGCATGGTGGCATAAGCAGATGGCTGGTGTTCAAAGTGCGGAGGTGGGTGTGTGATGGCAGGATTATTGTCTGGGAAACGGACAGCTGCATCTGGTTAGGGATTTGGTCAGAGACATTTTCAGCAAAAGTGATGATGTTACTTACTTAAAAGTCAGGATTCAGGTGGGGTAGGCAGAGTATCATGGAAGAAGTTGAGTTTACGGTATCCTCAACTTAAACATTTTTAGTAATTTTGCAACTTCCAGTGGGAAATTCGAAGAAATTGGGCCGACTATTTCAGTTCAGGGGATTTTTCTTATTAGGCTTATGGACATAGAGTTGCATTCCTGAGCACAGGGCCCTTACTTTTCTACGGGTAGTTTCAGGAATTTGTTCGCCTTCCAGACACAACACTTCAGAGTATCTTGCCATCTCCCTGGTGCTGGGTGAGTTTGCTCAGGAGGAGTCCCCAGCCTCTGCTTCTTGCCCCTGTTCAGACTGGACGCCTTCTGCAGTACTGAGCAGATACCCACCCCTCTTCTGAGCCAGCACCACTTTTACTTTCAGAACCAGACTTTGGCATCGTGCCCGAGTTTTTAGTTTCTCTGCCTACAGGTTAGGCCTGGTGATGGACACACCTTCGCAAATGTACTTCCTCAAAGGCTGGACTTTGGCCTTGGAGTGTCAACCCTTGGGCAAAGAGATTTGACCAATAAAACCTTACATGTGCATAGTGAATTTTTTCCCCAAGGACTTTCAGTTTTATCTCAGTTGAATTTTGATTTTTCCCACCCAGGTGAAGGTCACAGGCAAAAGGCAAGAAGCTGGGAAGCTGCCCTACAACCACCCTCCTTAATGTCCCAAATGGGACGGTGTGGAGTGGTGTTTTCCTTGGCTAGAAAGTTGTAGGCATTTGCCTTAGGTAAGCAATGCCCTTCTTCCCCTCACACAGCAGAGTGGTGCATTCTCCAGAGGGACTTTCCAGGGATTCTATCAGTTAGATAGTCACAGAGGACAGGTCTTAGCCTGTGTGTCCAGATAGAACGCCTTCTCAAATAATGAAGTCTTGGGGAACTGCCTCAAGCCGACTACATTTATAAAGCTTGAAGTATAAATCAGAAAGCACTGATCTAAGGTCTTTGGTCTACATCAGTGATGATCAGCTGGTGAGCCGTCAGAGAATCTCAGGTATGCTGCAAAAATTTTTAAAGACCATTAATTAAATTATTTTGATAGAAGCTGAAAGCACAGTATGTATATTCTTTTTTTTATTCTTTTGTTTTTTGATCAACGTAATATAAGTGGGCCATAGAACTTTAACCATAGGTTCAGGTGTGCCTTGAGATAAAAAAGGTTGAAAAACACTGGTCTATGTTAACTCTCATCATAATCCTGAAAGGTATGTAGGTTCTATTATTAATTTGTCATTAAGATGAGGAACCTTGACACACACCAAAAATGCCTTACCCAAGATGCCACAGATGGTAAGTGGCAGAGCCCAGGGCAGGCCCCGCACATCCAGTGCAGTAGCCTGTCCCCACCCGTGTGCCAGGCTTGGAGGCAGCGCTAGGAGTAGGCATTTGTGAAGTGGTGCTTGGCTCACAGGTTTCCTCCCTGAGGCAACAGATGGAAATGTAACCTACATTCAAGATTACTTGGTGAATATTAAGTACAAACAAAGAGGAATTAGGTTTTCTTAATGAAGGGTTCTTCAGCTAAGAGTACTTGAAAGATATTCCTCCCCCACGGAGGAAAGCATCAGTCAGAGATGACTGAGCCTTCTGGTACGGGTCCCTTTCTCCTGGTGTTAGGGACTGATGGGCCCGTTCTTGGGGCACCCCTCTTGTTTCTCACTCTGCCACTCAGAGAGTTTTCTGTTAACCCTTTCTTCTCTTAGCTGTGTTAGTGTCCTTTTCTTTGCAGCAGTTTTGAACATGTTAATTGCCAGGCTTTGACCAGGCTGCTTTCAGATCTCTTGACTGGAGCTTCATTTGGAAACTCATTAGCCAATCCTTCCTGATTTATGATTCTGGGTTTTTTTTTTTTTCTTAATTGACTTTGGCCTCACCTGTTTGGGTTGATTTGTTGAATTTAATTCTGAGTTCTGCTTTTCCATTGTTCTTTAACTTCAAAAGTATCCCTTTCTAAAGCTAAATGTTTTACTGTTCTTCATATTGTTGGAGGAGGAATTTTCTAAGTACCCAGTTCAAGAGTGTCCTCCATTTGGAAAAGGCAATGAATGGCTTTTAGACCTTTAGTTATTTTATTCTGGTTGTTTTGTTCAAAGCTCCCTGAGATCAACTGTACAGGGATGAAAGATGTTTTTCTGGGGGTGCTAGGGAGAGGACAAGGTTATATTCAAACCAGAGGCTCTTCTGTACCTGACAATATATAGGCAGAAGCAGCAAGACGGCTTGAGTAATCTTAAAAGTGGCACTTTCTAACAAGCCATTGTTGTGACTGTTGTTAAGACTATTGAAAAAATGTTTAAAAAAGAAATCTGAAAGCCAGTTTTTATTTTCTACATTTTTCCCCCCAGCGTTACCCACTACAGGTTTGGACCTAAGAAAAAAAATTCAGAACGCAGACTTTCCAACTACTTGTTCGTGAATTTAAGTCATTTGTAAACTGTTCATGAGTCTGAGACTGTTTATATGTTCTATGTTGTATAGCACTTGATTTTAGTTTACTCTTTTGATAATGCAAACACTATAGCAATGCTTAGGAAAAATAACAATAGAAATGAAAATAGTCCTTTAAGGTCACTGGTCTTACTATAATGATGATGATACCAAGAGATACGTAGCATGAAAGCTCGGTTACTCTGGGCCACAAAAATGGACATCTAAAGACCATGTCAAACATTTCAAACATTATTAGCAAGTCTCAATAGTCTGGTAAAGGTCTACCTGGTTCAACAATAATAAAGGGCTTTGTTATCTAGTGAGAGTCAGGGATATTGAGATATGAAGTCACACCAGACACTTTGGAAACCTTTGTCCCTCAATTAAGCTTGATGTATGGAGCCAAATCCAGGATGGTAAAATGAAAAGAGGGGAAGCTCACAGTCTACACCACTGCACCCCCTTCAGACGGCACATCTTTCACGGTAAACACTACACCTCAGAAGGTGACTCTCAATTTTTTTCATAATGCCCAATAGGATTGGAAAAAAATAAGTTCTGTAAGAAAAAATGAAAACAACAATGTTCTGGACACATTCCTCAGGCCCCTCTGTATCATTTACCTTATGGAGAAGGAGAGAAAGATAAAAAAGATATTGGAATGATAAGTAAAACTTTAGAAGAGAAGAATGAATTCATTGTTCCTCTTACCTATAACTTAAGGAGAAGTCCAAAACTTTAGCTAGTCAAGCGGATTATTTTTTAAGGGTTCTTACCTTCCGTATATTCAAGGCCAAATTGTGGAAACTTTCGTAGCATATGACAAAGTGGCAACAAAAATGAAGTGTGAGAGTTGGGTAAAGATAACTGAGTCTGTGGATCACTGTTCTTAGTTCTTAAATTTGATGAAAATTACAGACTTAGGAATAAAATAAAAATAAACAACACTCTCATCAGCCATCTGTCATCACTTGAAATATCCTTTGAGTAATTGTCTAAGGTGTACACGAAACTTACGAGTGGATCAGAAACTCTCAATGGTCACCACATGTCGGAAGTGACATGAGCCCACTGGAGAAAGACATTGACGTTTTCACCAACAGTAGGATAAAGATTTGTACGAAGTCTCCTCAGGGCCACATTCTGGAGAGCTCAGTCCTGGATGTGAACTCCAGGAGGCAGAGGGTATTGCTTCCCTTATTTACCATGTAGACCCTGAAAGAGAATCGAACACTTAGTAGTTGAAGTTTCACCTCAAGAAATATTTGCTGAACAACTGAATGGGTCTTTCCTGAGTGATTTCTCTGGTTTAGCTCAGAAAGTTGTAAAGAAATCTATCATGCAGTGATATCTGTGCTCCCGTGTTTCTTGTAGCAGTACTTATTACAGCCAAGATTTGGAATCGACCTAAGTGACCATTAACAGATGAATGGATACAAATACTGTGGTACATATACACAGTGGGCTATTAGCTAGCCACGCAAAGAATGAAATTCTGCCATTTACTACAGAAGTTTCTCTCTCACTCCATCACTCTCTATCACGCAGGCTGCTGCTTATACCTTTCATTATGCTATAGAACAACCTGCAAATATTTTGTTAATTTGGTTAGCCATTTATTATCTGTCTTTCTCATTAGAGTCTAAGCTTCAAAATCACTCTGTGTTCAGTAAATTATAAGCATTGAATAAATAATGTTGCATTGAGAAAATGAATGGCAGATTGAATGAGCTAAGCAGGGCTTCTGCTGACTCTCGGGTCCTCTGCATTCTGCCAGACACAAACCTGATGGAGTTCTGCTTAAAATGCTTTGATGCCTTCTCATTTTCTGTAATAGCCATTTACACACTCAGCAAACTTTTGCAGATTTACAATTATGATGAGAGTAAGAGTTCAGAATCTTATATTCAAATTCAAACCAATAAATAGAAGGAGCACCTTACCAGCACCCCCCAGCTCAATGTAAGTACAAAGCTTTGAACCAATGAAGGTCAAAAATCTGTAGTTTTAAATTCTTTGACCAGGCAGACAAAGAAGTGAAGAAAGCACCAGACTATGAAACAGAGGATCTGGTGAATTTGGCTGGCCACTAAACGCCTCTGGTATGTAGTTTCCTTATCTATAAAATTAGGAGATTGGACTCATACCAAATAATCTCCAGGGCTCCTTTCAGCTCTATAAATGTATGATTCTCACGTACTAGACAATCTGTTCCAGGAATTATTTTTTGAGCCTTAGGTGAAATAATATGTGGATAGTGAAGTAAATTACAAATCTTATCAGTAGTTTGGCTATGAGCCTGGCACCCTCATACGGAACTAGTTATACTTGAGCTTCAGAAATTGTTGATGATGTGTAGTTTCTGTGTATCATTGGAACTGTTTGTTTGGGGGAGCAATTTCATACTGAGTGAAAACAAGTGGTATTTAGAAATGCTAGTAACTGGAATGAAGGTGGAGGAGGGAGTTGTATCTTGCCTACTATGTGCTGGGTTCTTTTTATATGTTACCCTTCAAAATAGGGTTATCACCCCATTTTATACAGAAAGGCAGTAACACCAGCCAAAGATTGTATAACTGGTAAGTGTCATAATATAGCTCTATCTAGCTCCAGTCTACTAGTGGTGCCTGCAATCCCTTTATACACTGAAGCATCCAGGTCAAAACCTCTTTCTACTGTCTGTCAACTACGTGAACTTGTTCACTTCTTCTCCAAGTAAAGGGATACATGAGCAGCAGAAGGTGGGCTTAGGTAAAGGAAGTAGAATTTAGAAGCGAACTCTTGATTATACTTTCACCTCAGTTCAGCAGCATCCTTGGATAACAGCTTGTTGGAGACCATCCCTGGCCCTACTGTTTGCCCTCTACTTAGTAGTTACTGAAGCCTAGAGGGGAAAGGGCTGGTGCTATCCCAAGTAGAGCCTATTCCTTGGGGTCAGCATTCATCAGCCCTTGTAAGCTTCAGAGAAAGAGATCATATGATGAGGGAAAACATCTAATTAATAATCAAAATCAACTCTCAATAAACATCATCAGAATAATTTCCCGGCTTTTGGTTTTATATTTTAATTTATTGTCTAAAAAGAACCTCATTTCCTAATTCAGGTCCTTTTCAAAACAAATCAAGAGAGGAAGGACACGTGTCTACTCTATGGAGTAGAAATCAGTATAAAGAGGGATGACCAGGTTGTATCATTTTTGGAGACTTGTGAGTCTTACTTAAGGATAAGCATAAAAAATAACCTTCCAAAAGGCTGGCAGTCCCTAATACTGCTCTTAGTGTGTAGAGCATTCTGATTTGTGCTTTAAGGAAAGCTACAGAAACAGTTAAAAAAGAAACAGTCCACCAACAAATTTCATTAGGTATTTATCATCAAACACCTCCTAAGAATAACCCATTCCTGCCCATTAAGCCATATTCCTTGCTTTTAAATATGGCCAGGAAGAATGAAAAATCATACCTAGTTTTTTCTTCTTTTATGAGATCACTCTGGCACCTACTTTCTGAAGAAGGCTACTAAGAATGTGATTTTTCTTTATGCTAATGTGCTAAGGGTTTTCGAAACAGGATTAATTCAATTTAATCAAATCATTATTTTTGTGATAAATAGTGCTTATTATAAATAATGCCTTGAAAGGTCAAATTATCTTAATAGTGCAAAACAGGATAATGAAATACAGGTCTCCTATAGATTAAAAATTATCATTCCTTATTTAATATACACCCGATACTATCTGATATTTTAGTGATACTGTCTACAAGGCAGGACAGTTTAATAATAGTGGCCAGGATTATTTCTTTGTATAACATTTCTTTAGTGGCTGCTCCTAAACTTGCCAAGGTGTTCGATAACGAAGGGGAAAACATCACATCACAGGCAATATTTGTCCATCCAGCATGCAAAACCAGGGAATGGAACCCAGGCTTAGAATCCTCTCATGTTACTCAATCAAGGCAAATTATTTATTGTCTTCTGCCCAGGCTGTCCCAAGAGGCATGAAATATTGATTTAGGAATTTGCTGGGCATGAATGACTGTGTGTTGCAACTGTGTTCTTTTAGATCACTTCTTAATATATGATAAATTGCTTCTATGCATGTGGTGATGAGGCTGAATAACAAATTAAACCTGGCTATTTAATAAACATGAAATGTAAACACTAAGCTTTTTTCAAAAGAGTGGTGTGGGTTTCTCACAAGGCCTGATTCTGATCTTCCCGTGAGTGGGTTCAGGAGAGGGTGCGTGTTCTTCATGATCCACTGGGCGATTCTCAAAGCCAGGACATTGGCTCTGGAGTTTTAGGTATTGGAGAGGAGCTAAAATGGGATTGAAAAGAAGTTTGTGATATGAAGAGGAGCAGAAACTGTTCATGCTCCAAGCAGAAAATGGGTCTGGAGCAACTGTGAAGAAAAAAGAAAAGCCTTAAAGCAAGAAGGACAGCAGCATGCAAAGTTATTTCATCAGCTGAAAATCTTTGCTTGGTACCATTCTGCACGTCCGTATAATGCCCAGTATTGAAAGAGAAGGTCCTGCGTTCATACCTGGCATTAATATTATTTGTTCGACTACGGATTCAGTACCTTCCATGTAAGAAGCAGCAAAGCAGTTACTGGGAAGGCTCTGGCCTGAGAACACCTGGGTTCTAAGCCAGTCTCTGCTACTCTATCAATGTCTGAGCTTAAGCAAATTGCTAACCCTCCCTTGGCCTCATTTCTAAAGGAAGATAAAGTGCCGCTTTTGGGGAGAGTCTGCTTGAGCATGGAGGCCACACTGAGAATCACAGAGCCAGCGGGCAGAAATGGAGAGACATGATGCGAGCTCCTACTTTCAACCTTGACTCTGAGGAGTACTCCTTGGATCTTGTGGTTTTATGAGGAAATCTATTCTTCCTTTGGTTTGTTTAAAAACACATTCATTTGTATTGGATTTGCGACCAAATTATACTGTCTAATGTACACCTTCTTTAAGTCTGCTCAGTCCCTTAATCCCCGGAGCACTATTCTTCATGAACAAGATGGGAAGAATACTATCTGCCTCACCGGGGGGTGCTTGTTAACCTCAAAGGAGCTCATTTATGTGAGAGCTGAGAATGATGCTAATGGTATTTGTTGATTTTTCCCCCTCTTTCAATTGGTGATGGATACACACCTGCCAAATCATGAGCCTTAGGGTGTTTTTTTTTTCTTAATGATGTGCATAATGGTAGTTACATTTCAGAAGGGTATGTGTCAACACACGCGATCATATCTGGGTCTGGGGTGTGACTGTTGGCAGAATACTCAGTGTCATGTCTGGCGCGTTATCCCCTTCGGCTCTGCTGTCTCGGAGCTCCAGGGGGCAGCTGCGATGTTGTGCTTTAGGCAAGCTGGCTTTGGCCATCCCTGTATCTCAGTACCTGCCAGCCTGCCGCCGCTGCCTGGGGTGTGTGTTTGGTGGGTGTGACCAGAAGCACCTGCTCCCGGGCTGTTTTTGAATCTCGCTCCAGTCCCCTCATTTTAAGGGTGTAGTTCTGCACTCTCCTAGCTACTCCCTCAAGTGTTCTTTACGAGATCCGGTTTCAATCCCCGGGTGGGTAACGCTCAGGTCCCGTTACAATTCCCCACAGCTCCGTATGCGCGCGTGCCACAGGGAGAGAGCCCAGGAGAAACCGAGCGAGGGCCCGAGGCTCCCGGGCTCCGGTTATCAGAGCAGAGCGCGCGCCGGGCCGGGAGCGCCGCGGCCCCTTTAAGAGCCGGGCCCAGGCCGGCCGGGGCCGCGGATCCCAGAGCGCGGCGCGCCGTGGAGGAGTTGGGAGCCGGCGCAAAAGTTTCCTCCCAACTCCGGCCCCGCGCGCCGCCGCCGCCGCCGCCCACTCCAGCCCGGGGCCTGGGGCCGGCCCTGCCACCGCTGCCGGGGCCAGGGCAGGGCCAGACCGGCAGTTTCGCTTTGGCGGCGGCCGATCAGCCGCCTCGGCCCGGCCAGAGGAGGCGGAGGAGGAGCCGGGCCGCCCAGCAGCCGAGTCCGGCCGCCCGCCACCTGGGAGGTAGCCCTTCGCGTTGCCGTCCCCTCCCCGGTTCCCGCCTGATAGCAGCTGCCTGCCCGGCGTAAGGGGCTCCGCCGCGAGCCCCCAGGCCCGAGGGGGCGGCGGGGAAAGACGCCCGGGTCTCCGGGCCCACCTTTCCCCGAGAGAGGGGCCGTGCCTGCCCAGTCAGACACCTGTTCGGCCTGGCCAGGAGTGGTCTCCAGGGGCCAGGATGAAAGTGACCGTGTGCTTCGGCCGGACCGGCATCGTGGTGCCCTGCAAGGAGGGCCAGCTGCGTGTCCGGGAGCTCACCCAGCAGGCGCTGCAGCGGTACCTGAAGACCCAGGAGAAGGTGAGGGCGGCGCAGTGGGCGCGCAGGCGGGGCGGGAGAAGGGGGGCGCGGCTGCCCGGCGGACTCTGCGCGAGCGCCCTGAGGCCAAGGCACCTGCCAGGCGCCCCAGGACCCAGTGGCGACAGTCGGGGGATGCCTAGCACATTGGGCACTACCTGTGGCCACAACTTTTGTATGTTGCTAATGTAAGTGATCTAGGAGGGCGTTGGTGGGCCTTGCTACTCAAAGAGGGGGTGGATGGAATGGCAATATTGAAATCGCCCGGGGCTGTTAGAAGCGCACTCTGGGGCCCTAATCCACGCCACTGACTCATCTGCTCTTTTACGAGATCCCAGGTGATTGGAATGCTCATCAGAGCTTGCGAAGCTCTGGTCTAGAACTTGTTTCAGGGACGTCTTAGAAGGTTCTGCTCCGCTCAAGTGTGATTTGTGACCCGTTAAGGCCCGCCCCACTTCGGTTCCTGGGAGATTAAAAGTTGATTGGTGCTAGTACCTCATACTCGGAAGTTATAAACTGATGGGACCTTTGGAGCGTCAGCCTCTCTAGCTGTCCTCTCTCGGTCACTTGGGGAGGAACTCGGGTGGGAGGATGCCGTTTGCTCTCACCAACCAGTCTATGTTGGGTGTTTTCAGTTTCATGCTGCACATTCTATGAGCATTTACTGAGTGTGGGCTGGGTCAGGTCCTGGGTGACTATTAAAATGAGAAAGCCAATCAGTCACAGCTCTGCTGCTGAAGTCAGGAAAAAGTAAAAATTAAGAACTTTTTTTTTTTTAAAGTGTGCTGTACACGTTCGCAAAATTAACCGGACCCTAGAAGTAATGTCAGTACTTGGATAATGTATTGGACCTGTTACCTCTTCCTCAATGAAAACTTCAAATGAAGACATTAAAAAACACCTTTTAGTTTTTTCGAACCCTCACATGAACATTTTGTAGGCCCCAAATCTTCCTCAAACGGGGCAAGTCACAAATTCTTCTTTTAGAGGCTAAAGGTTTTCTTGATATTTATTCTCATGCCCTTGAGACTGTAGAAATAGTAGGTTGGCCAGTTTAGTGATGGAAAAATGTAATTTGTAATTTCATTTAAAGTCTCGTGGTGTAAAAGTTTAAGAGTAAGTTTGGTTTTCTTCCAGGTGTATGGAGATATTTTTTAAAGCTTTAAAAGAATTTATTTATTTATTTTTACTAAGTCATTTGTACATAGATCATAAATACATTTATGCCATTATGGGATTCAATGTGTTTATTATTTGTACAAATTGGAGTGCTTACATCCTACTAATCAACATAGCCTTCACCTCATTTATCCAATTACAGCATTAAGACATTTGTGTTCTACACCTGATAGATCCAACTTGTACTTGCAATATGCTCCATAGTTGTGGTCCCCTACTAACCCTCCCTCCATCGACCCACCCCCCCTCCCTTCCCTTCTCCCTCCTCTTCCCTCCTTCATCCTAGGCTATAGTTGTGTTTCATTTTTCATATGCAAGTGTGAGTGATTATAAATTGGTTTCACAATAGTATTGAGTACTTTGGATTTATTTTTTCCATTCTTGACATACTTTACTAAGAAGAATATTTTTGACTTTACCTCTTTTGTGTTTACATGGTGTATGAGGATTTAAGAAAATACCTGCACCTTCTTTGCCTCCACTTAGAATAATTATACAGAAAAATATTCAATTCTGGGTAAATATGTGTGTGTTGCCTTGACTACTCAGGAACTGGAGAGTATAGAGAAACGTCTATTAACATATTAAATATAATCCCTAAAGTGGAACTGTTTACTGATGAAATTGAGGTAGAAAAGGGAAAAAATTTAAAGTGGCTTACAAAGAACTTAGCGCAATGTTCGTGTGTGTGTGTTGCTATTGACCATTGTTAGAATAGTGTGCACTGCTTATATCAGGTAATTCAATTAAAATCTGAGATTTAAACAAGTAATCGATTGTCTTCAAAATCCTATTTCACTAACTTTTGAACATGGGCTAAAGTTAATAGCAACATCACTTCAAACAAATTATTAAAATATATCTTATCAAAGGATGGTCTTATTGAGATTATTAATTTACTTTTAATTCATTATTAAAAGTAATTTATGCCCTCAAATCTTGTATATTTAAAAGTTTAGTGTAGAGAGCTGTCCAGGTAGAAGAAGTAAGCTACAAGCTTGTAAATAACATCCAGAGAACAAACCAGATGATATTTAATGCACTGTAATTTGATCGTAGAAGATGTTAAAAAGCAATTGATATTTGGACTGGAAGTATAACTTATAATATCACAGATCCCAAGATGTAATTACATTGATCAGTTTATTATTACAAGACATTATATTCTGTGTTTACATTTATATACTAGTGAATGTGACATTTAAAGGTCACTTGTAACTTATAAATCTTCCCTCCTTTTTTGGCTTTTAAAATTTCAATTTAAGTAGCAAGTGATGTTTTTTCCTCTCCCCAAATATTCTTCTCCTATAGTTTCATTTTAAATAATATTATAATCATAACAAAGCTTGACTTATATTAAATGGTATTCCTAATGGTAATAAAATGTCAAGAAATACTCTGACAAATTTCACACTTTCCTCCATTGAATTAAAAAAAAATTCAATTTGAGAAACAATTTGCAATAAATTCACTTTCTGTAAATCAGTGGAAGAGATTTAAAAGGCTTGCTTAAATCTGGCTGATAAGGTTTTAAGCCCTGAGCTCAATAATACCAGTAATGACTACCGTGTGCCTCGTCATGTGCTTACTCTGCACAGGGGCTACTTTTTCAAGATTTTGTAAATATATTGTGACTTACTCCTTACAAAGGTGATTTTCAACCTGTGTGCTATAGCACAATGGTGTGCAGCAAAAATTATTAAAGATCATTAATTAAATTATTTTTGAAAGATGTTCAAATCATGGGTAAGTCTACTCTTTTTTCACTATTTTTAAAAATCAGCATAATTTAAGTGTGCCACAGAAATGATAGGTTCAAATGTGCCCACAAGATAAAAAAAAGGTTGAAAAACACTACGTTACAACATCTCCAGGATGTAGGTGATATTATTATCCCCATTTTACAGAAAATGGTGGGGGAAAGGGCCATAGGTAGGACTAGTAAGTGGTAGAGTGGGGATCTGAACCCAGGAACTGTGACTTTGGATCTTTTCTCTCAACCATTAACTACACAGCCTAATGCTGTATGTTATTATGTTATTATACAATATAATTTACCCATCTTATTATATAAATTATAGTTTTAAAAGACAATTCTATTTACTAATTTCTATCATACCACAACAACCTCATGATAGCAGTTTTGTTTCTTGTTCAGCAATGGGACATCCACAAATTCCTCTGTATTCTATCTTTTATGATACAGGCCTATACAGTATAGGGGGAATTCTAATTTTTGAGGCATGCATATTGTAAGATTTGCAAATTAAGAATGAAAAATATTCTTCCGTCTAATTACAAATGGAAAAAAACAAGCAAGACCTCCTAGATGTCTAGGATGCCCACAAGTTTGGTGGGAATATGAATGTAAGTTAAGGCCATTTTGTTCCAGGGGGGCCCTGAATAATTAGGATAGGAGAAAGGCAGGTTTCAAGATTGAGGACGAAAGTTGGGAGGCAAAAGCCCAAGGAAGTTGCTCTAGATTTTATGGGCAACATATAAGTAAGTACCGCCTTGCTGAGAATAAACAAAGGGATAAATGGTATATTTTGCATGTTGGGAATTAGATAAATCAACATCAAATAAAGCCAGAAGCAGGTGAGATGCTGAGGATTGGGGGAGAACTATGCGAAGGGTTGTAATTATGTTCTGAAATCTGGGACTGTGAGGTTCCTCCTGCCATTTCATGAATTCCATTAGAAAGGGGAATTGACTGAGGGGAGGGAACTATGGGATGGCTTATCTCTGGATCTAGGTACTTTATCAGTGTCCCTACTCTGAATCCAAGTTAGTGAAGTAGGCAGTGGAGAGATGATTGTTGTCTTAGTGATCAAAGTGGGAATCACTGAGAAATCAGTTAAATTTGCCATCAAGGTTGGGATGTCTCAGGTGATTGGGTAATTGAAGCACATCCCTCTGGAGCTCTCAACCCTGATTGAATGTTAGTCACCTCCAATTTTAACATCTAACATTTTAAACAGTACAGATGTCTGAGTTCCTTTCTCAAAGGTTCTCATTCAATGGGTTTGGAGTGGACCCTGGGCATAAGTACGAAAGCATTTCAGGTACTATAATGCCTGGTCGGGGTTGAAAGCCACTCAGCTGCTCCACAGATCTTTTGATATTGATGGACTCATTTGATTTTCAACTCTTTTGGTAGCAGATGTAGTGTCTTAGATTTCTACAGACCAACTTGTCATTAGATAACTGTCCCTCTACTACTCCGAATGAATTCACCTCATTGCAGGTATTCCAGTAATTAACGTGAACATTCATTTTATATATGCAGTTGTCCCTCAGTATCCATGGGGGATTGGTTCCAGGAATTCCATCGGATGCTTCCTGCTCAAGTTTTTGCTATATTTGCATATAACCTGTACATATCCTCCTGGATATTTTATATCATCTCTGGATTATTTATAATAGCTAATACAATGTAAATGCTATGTAAATAGTTGTTACACTGTATTATTTAGGGAATAGTGGCAAGAAAAATCTGTGTTCAGGATATGCGTGGTTTTCTTTCCCAGTATTTTCAATTTGTGGTTATTAAATTCACGGATTCAGAGGGCCAGTGAAGGGCAGATGTGTGTATGGTGAGGGTGAAGTGAATAAGGGAAATACTTATTTAGTAATGAGGGTGCATAGTGGGTTCAGTGGTTCAAATGGAATGAAGGAGGTAATAAGAACATTGAGCGCATAGGATAGTGGGCGTGCTGGAATTTAAAAAGGCCAACTTGAGGATAGGTTAAGTATATAGAAGTATACTTTTTTTTTTTTTTTAAATCAAACAGACCTTTGCTAAACTTAAAATGAATCTTCTGTATTCAGGTATCTTGAATAATTTGTTTTACAAGTTGAGATGGCTTCCCAGAACTAGGATCAGAATCTGCAGAGCATTTATGCAGTAAGAAGAATCTGGTATGATAATGTGTGGGTGTAGCCTGAAGAAATAGGAACAGCCCTTGAGTTTTTCTGAACTCTTCAGCTTTTGATGCCATGTAACTGACATAGATTCTAAGGTTTTTGTGCACATGAACCAGGTCCAGACAGGATTCCTAAAATGCTTTTCCATTTCTTGGCCACCGACTGGCTTCAGTGCTGTCTTTCCTCCCCAGTCCTCCCCTGCTCATGTGTGGATTAGATGCTCTTCACAGCGTGTGGCTGGAACTGACTCACCACGAGCCCCGCACATGCTTCTAAGCTGGGTTTGGTTCTGCTACTCAGTTTGCTTCGAGCAGCCTCTACGTTTGCAAACAGAGGGTTCGTGGGACCTGCTGTGACCCACAGACATATTTTTGTAGGTCTGCACAGTGTTATATTTTGACTAGTTGTCAGTGTTTAAATATTTTTGGATTTTATGTAAAAATCCAGATTTCTGTCTTCTTTTGGGGGAAAAACAAATGAGAAGCTCTGACAATGCTGATTTTCCTTTCCTACATAGCAACCATCAGTTGGAACTGAGACACCTGCTTTCTTTAGAAGGAATAAATCATCCTCTAGTCTCCATTATTGCTTCCTCAATAGTGAGGATAAGTTGTTATCATAATGCTTGATATTTTTACTCTGTTCCTCCTTTCTCATTGATAGCCTGCTTACTGCATTGTTGCTATCTGCCTGACCTACTGGTAGGCATTTGAGTTTGTACCCCTGAACCTTCTCTTCCCTCACCACTCAGCTCATGCTCACACCCGGACACACCACACAGTCTGTGTGTAATCCGGCGACCTACACAGATGGTTTGCTGGCAGCCAGCGTTTGGCCTGTGGTTCATTGTCTGAGTGAAGTTAATTGCCTGTGTGAGACTGGGAGTCACAGCCATAATTTGTAGCTTCAGTCCATGTGCTCAAATGTCTCAGTTAACCAGGGATACATTCCCAGGGAATTCTGTGCCATAGAGTCCCCTTGAGGAAATCTCACAGGTGGTAGGGTTGCCAGATTTCTATGAGATTGTTTTCTGATCATTAAAATCATTTGAAAAGCCTGTTAAAAATTCAGAACTTTGGATCTTTCTTAGTCTAAAGTGGTATAACCCAATAGAACTTTCTAGGTTAAAGGAAATGTTCTTTATCTGCGTTCCCCAAAGGGGTGGCCACTAGCCACACGTAACTCTTCAATATTTGAAATATGCCTAGTGTAACTGAAGAACTGAATTTTAGATTTTAATTAACTTACATGGAAACAATCACGAATGGGCCAGGCACATGCCTATAATCCTAGTATTCTGGGAGGCCGAGGCAGGTAGATTGCTGGAGCTACAGAATTCCAGACCAGCCTGATCATGAGCAAGACTCTGTCTTCACTAAAAATAGAAAAATTAGCCAGGTGTTGTGGCAGGCACCTTTAGTCTAAGCTATTCAGGAGGCTGAGGCAGGAGGATTGTTTGAGCCCTGAAGTTTGAGGTTGCTGTGAGTTTGATGTGCTGATGCCACAGCATTCCACCCGGGGTGACAGAGTGAGACTGTCTAAAAAAAATAAGAAGAAATATAAATGGCCTTCTTTAATGGATGGTTCAGGTCCTATCTTCCTCTGATTTTATTTTATTTTTCAGCTGCTTTTGGAAACTGCTGGGTTAAAGTTCAGATCCCAGGCAGTCCTTAACTTGAGCTTCTTAAAGATGTTGCTACTCAGTCTGTTGAGAACTTTACCTTCAGGAAGGAATCTTCATTTTCTCTTTGGTATCCGCAGGTGGTAGAGAGAGGCTTTAATCTTACGTCCTCCACCTAGACACACACAGCCAGCTGGGCCACAGAGCAAGTCCAGTCCGTGTGCGTTGACACCATTAGTGGGACAGCCTGCAGATTTATATCCTCCATTTCTGGGTGGGTGGATAGTGAGCCAACAAGGAGCAGTGGACCATTCCAGAGGTGAAAAATCTGGACTGTTTTCAGTGAGATTTAGATAACGCTCAAATATTAGAAATTCCAAACATTTTAAGCATGTGCTCCTTGGATCCCACGCTCTCCTGACTTCCTTACTACCCTCCTGGTCACACTCAGGTGCTTTGTCTGGCTCCTTCCTTTTTTCTCCACCTCTTATGCCCCAGGACACTGTTCTTAGCTCCTCGCCTTGTTTCTCTCTACTTACCCGGTAATGTGACTCCCGACCATGAGTGTAGCTGCAGCCAGCATTGCTCTCCATATGCCCAACTCCATACACAGCTGTCTCCTTGACACCTTTCCCTCCGGGTACGGTAGGCATCTTGAACTTATCACATGTCCCCAAATGGAATTCTTGATTCTCCCATTCCAGATCCACTTCTCCTTCCAACCTAACCATGCCATGAAATGGCAACACCTTCCTTCCAGTGAGAAATTCTTGTGATCACCCATGGCTGCTATTTTTCTCTGGTGATCCCCAGTCGATCTGTAAATCTGGTTGTCTCTGCTCTCATAACGCATGCAGCGTCTGACCATGTTGCACCATCTTAGTACGCTAAGGCTTTGTTATTATTATTTTTTCTTTATTATTTTTCCCCCATTCCCCATACTACAGTCTCTTCTTAATACAGAAGCTTGGGTGACATTAAAAACTCTAGTCAGGTCATGTGATTCTCCTCCCTAAGATCCTCTGACAGCTCCCTTCTCTCTCAGATGGACTGAGAATTGCTATGGGAACTAACTGAGCAGAAGAGAGTTAATACAGTAGGCCCGAGAGTGCTGTCTTACAAAGGCCTGCTTCCAAAACTGAACTTTCACTGGCATCTGGGAACTTAGACTTGGGGGGGGTTTCCACCATTCCCTGATAAGTGTGACTCACTGTGCTGAAACCATTGATGCAAACAATATGCCTTGTGCTGAAGACCTCCACTTTTTCTGGGGGGTCTGAAGTTTTTATACATGCTAAGCAGAGGGTGCCTATCTGATCAGACCCTAATAAAAATCTTGGATGCTGAGTCTCTAATGAGCTTCCCTAGCGGGAGACATTTCATACATGTCATAATAACTCGCTGCTGGGGGAATTAAGCAAGTCCTCTCCACTGAGGGAAAGACTTTCAAGTTTGTGCCTGGTTTCCTCCAGATTTCACCCCTCATGACTTTTCCTTTGCTGATTTTGCTTTGTATCCTTTCCCTAATAAATTACATCCCTGAGCAGGACTACCTGCTAAATCCTGTGAGTGCACTCAGTGAACCATTGAACCTGGTGGTTTTGGGGTCCCCAACACATTATCTGTTACTTCCTTGACCATATCTTCTACCACGTACCTGTCTCTTCCTCTGCTCCAGCCACACTGATCTGTCTGCATGTTACTCAGACATTATGGATAGGCTCCTATTTCATGCGCTCTTTCTCTGTGACTGAAATATTTTCTCCTATTTATCCATGTGCTTCTCATGTTTCCATTTAAATGACCATGTTCTTCTGTAGGAAGCCTTGCTGAGCACCCGATTTATAATTATAACCCCTCCAATTACCATCTCTGTGGCTCTTTCCCGCTTTAGTTCTATCCACAGAACCCATCCCTCCTTATTATACTGCTTATTTTAACCGTAGTATTGTCTACCCTCACTAGCATATTCACTTCAATAAAGATAGCATTTGCCTATATTGTTCACTGCTAAACCCCCAGCTCCTACAAGAGTGCCCTTACCTCCTAGAAGAGTACAAAGTAGGCTGTTGCTAAGTTCTTTGTCAGAGAAGTATAATGGAACCTCTGTAAGTTGCCCACCCAAGGGACTGTAATGAATTGGTCAACATATGGAGGTGGTCAACATAAGGAACGAGGCCTACCATACTGATATGTACATTGATATGTGTCCAGTCTATGAAAATTAGGTCAGTGTAAGGAGGTGGTCACTGCAGGGAGGTGGTCAGGTGTGGAGGTTCCAGTCTAGTTCTTTTACCATGTGTCCATCACCATCTATTGCAGTTATATCTTGCTGTCTTACAGACCTCCCCAAGTGTAGCAGCTTAAAATACCACCCAACAGTATGGTGTAGGTCAGAAATCTGGACCAAGTATATGGAGAAGGATGAGGTTTTCCAAGTCTGGGATATTTAAGATGGTATATTTGCTCACATGTCTGGTGCCCCAGCTTACCTGGGGACATACGTCTGGGACCCTTGGTTTTTCCTGTAAGCCAGGTTCCCTGGTCCTCTTCCATGTAGCGTCAGGACCTGATCTTCCTGCCATGGCTTTTTCTCATGGTCTCTATGGCAAGATAGCTGGACTTGTTACTGGGCAACTCAGGCCCTAGAGAAGACACAGTGGAAGCAGCCAAGTGTTCTTAATAATTAGACCTGCAACGTGCATATGCTTCCTGCCATGCTGCTTTAGTTGAAGCAAATCAGAAGCCCAGCCAGACTCAAGGGAGAGGATTGTACACGAGGCTGAATACCAGTCGGCATAGTTCTCTGGACTACTAGGCACAATGTGACAGGTCACATGCCATCTTAACTGATAGGAATGTGGACATAAATCAGCCGCTGCCTCTGGTTTTGATGAGTGTTGTAACCTCCTGGGGGCTGGGGCATGCATGTGGATAAGCCAGTTTTGCTCCAGTGGCATGTTTGCTGGGATGTACTATCGACAAAGAACACCTTTTGAAAAGGAAGACACTGAAGCTGTTTTTAAGGATGATCAGGAATTTTCCAGGAGGAAGACACAGGTAAGACATTCCAGGTGGAGGAAAAAAGTGGTTGAAGGTGTTATGAAAACTTGAGGGTAGCCCAGGGAGGCGTGGTGATGCACAGACTCACCTGGATCAGATTGCGATGGCCCCGGATACTGCCCTAAGAGATTTCCATGCTTTCTTAATGTAGCTAGTGGTTTTTAATGCAAATATAAAATATACTCACATTTTATTCAATTTGCATGAGTCTAAAATACAAACTTAAAAGTAAAGGATTTTTCAAAAATTAGGTAACAAAATTTTACAAAGAAATGGCCAACAGGGTGTGAGTAGGGCCCCAGCCCCATATACCAAGGGTGGCAGGTTTGAACCCAGCCGCAGCCTAACTGCAAGAAAAAACTAGCCAGGCATTGTGGCAGGCGCCTATAGTCCCAGCTACTCAGGAGGCTGAGGCAAGAGAATTGCCTAAGCCCGATAGCTGGAGGTTGCTGTGAGTTGTGCCACCATAGCACTCTACCAAGGGTGACAAAGTGAGACGCTCTTAAAAAAAAAAACAACAAAAAAAGAAATGGCCAACATGTAGAGAATATTTTGTAAAGATAGGTACATTTAGCTAAAATTTCCCATTTTCCCTATGTATGGTGATGTTAGGGGCAAATTTGGGGACATCTTATACAGTATAGATACTGTAAAGGCTTATTAAATTCTCTCATCACATTTTTGTTAATGAAAATGACTTTGGTAGTCAACAGTGTTTGTAAATTTGAAATCTTCATCTGTGATATAATTTTCTTTTGTTAACTGCCACTTTTTTCTTGATTATCTTCAAATGTGCTGTAGGCAGTAGTTCAGTGGTCCATTATAGCTACTACATTGTCTTAAATAACTTCAAATTCTGACAGGTTGTCTCATTTCTCAGATTTTCGATATTGAGTGTCCTGTAGTTCTGGATTTTGAAGCAACATCATAATGCCTGTGCTTCATGAAGATTTGTGTAATGTGGTCTCTTGTATTTGAACAGTGTTTTATTTTCAATATTCATTAATTTTATGTTGCTTTACAAATAATCTTGATTATCTCAGTTTGTATGGATTCATCAACTTAGCCTAACAACTTCTATTTTTGGACACTAGATCACTTCCATATCTACTTTCAAATCCCAATCTTGAATCAAGGCTCCAATCTAATGCCATATAATAGATGTGCAAGGTTAGCATCTTTATGGACTCGTGATTACTGATGTCACCAAGCCTTCGCTCTCTTCACCAGCCCTCTCCCTGTCCTCCGTTTCCCACCTCTCCTATCTATCAGGCTCTCTAGGACACTAGACCATGTCTTACTGACATGTCTGCCAGAGACGGAACGTGTAAACCTCAGACAGCTCTTCCGCCCCCAATTCCACCAACACTTCCCTTACTACATACGGTCAACCCCCAAGTCACATTACTTTGTCTTCTAAACCTCAAAGCTTATTTCCTCTTCTGCTTCAGGACATCCGACCTCCTCTCCAGCACCAGGACTGGAACCACTTTCTTCATCTCTGGTCTCACATCTCTGACTCCATTCTCCAAAGCAATTAATACAAAAAGGCAAATCTTTATCTTTACCCTGCCCAGATTGCTCCTTAACTCTGGCTTTGACCCTCCCTTATTCCCTAATACTCACTCCCACAATCTCCCTTGGAAACCTCCCATAATAATATCCTCTTCTCCCCCATGTTTCCTCCCCAAGAGACCCACATGCTCACCTTCGGGCAGAGGCAGGCTGTACCCCTCCTCACTTGTGTGCTTCCTCACCTTCCCACTCTTACTGCCCTGGCAAGGCTCCATTCATCCTTCAAGTCCCTGCCCAGTACAGCTCCTGGAGTGACATCTGCCCAACTTCCTGGCCTGCCCTTATCCCGAGCCAAGCCCCCTCTGTCCATCCCTCCTATAGCCAGTCTGCCACACTGTGTACTCTGTTCACACAGCTCTCTCTGCCCTTTCTGTCTGTAATCCTGCTGTTTTACTCTATGTCCCTCACAGAAAGCATAATGCTTCACTTCTAATTCTTAAGTGACTAGTTGTTAGGCTAAATTAGTGAGTACATCAACTATACCAGTGGCTTTTACTTTTCTTAGAGTCACAGTGGGCAGAAATCCCTAGTTTGTTTTTCTAGCCCTGCTCGTGGCCCTTCTCCAATCCCCTCTGTGGCCCAGGAGGTGAGAGGCACGGACTCTCTTGCCCTCTGGCTTCTAGTTAGGCTTGGCTTTTGGGAAGCCCCAGTGAGAGGCAATGACCTTCCTGTTAGGTGACTAGGGGCTGGCCGCATCCCTTCCCACAGCCCTGGCTCTGTCAGGCAGCCCTCTTCAGATGCTGTCTCCTCTGGCCCAGTATCACTCCTTTCCCTGGCCCCCTGGGTGCTAGATTGTGGCACTATTACGAACACTACCCCTTGATGGTTTCCTGCTGAGATCTGGACTGATAAACACAGCAAGAAATTTGTTTTCCTCCACAACTGCATATCCATGACACGTACACCTCTGAAATAAGCTTCATAATAGTACTTACCCTTACTATGAATGATGCCTGCTGACTTTTTAAATCCGGTTTTTACTTAAAAATAAAAGAGGCATTTGGGACATGCTGAGCTGACTTTACTGCCCACAGTTAGAAACCATTGGAGCTACCTGATGTTTGGAGACATTGGATGGACCATCAGGTGAGGTGACTCTAGAAATCTCCATAGCCCTTAGATCTGATGATTTCATGGGTTGAAATAAAGTGTCAGGCTGCTGTGAAAGTCCTAAAATTAAGTATACATTATGTATTTAAATGACTGTTTCTGTGGATTTTAATGCCAAAAACCTTATATGTATAACAGAGGTAAGATTTGGATCATGAGACTTGTGGACGGCTAGCACATGAACTAGGTGTCATCTTGGCCCAGAAATACCCGTGACTTGATAAAATCTTGGAGAAATGGGAAGAGTTTAACTTGTCATCTTGTATTTCTTGCATCATGACATAGTGGTGGTATTGGTAACTTTAAATGTTAGGTCTGGATTACTTCCTTTTGTAGCCCAAGTTGAGAAAATGCAAGATGGATAAATAATCTTTGTCTCTGTATTTATAGACACATTTATAGAGATTCAGTGGGCTTGAGTTTTGACAGCAGTGTTTGATCAGAAACATTTTCCCAGAACCTTAAAAAGAATATTTAGCTGCAGTTCAAGTATTTCTAGTAAAAAGAAAAAAAATTTTTTTTTTGGTTGCTGTAACTAGATTTGCATTCATATTTTCTCCTTTTTGTTTCACTTTTGCCTGTGGCCAAGAAAGGGCCATTTGGAAGTGACTGTGGGCAGTGTGGGGTCCCTCCTGCACTGCTGCCTTAGTCTCTCCTACGGCTGCCATGGCAGAGTACAACAAACTAGGTGGCTTAAAACAGGAGAGATTTATTTTCCCACTGTTCTGGAGACTGGAGATTCAAAATCAAGGCGTTGGCAGGGTCATGCCCGCTTAAGGCCTCTAAATGGGGATGCCTTCTTGCTTCTCTCAGCTTCTGGTAGCTGCCGGCATTTCTGCTTGCTTGTGATAACATAACTCCAATCTCTGCCTCTCCCATGACGACACCAGGCACACTGGGTTAGAGCTCACCCTAATGACCTGATTTTAACTTGACTACAGGTGTAAAGACTCTATCTCTAAATAAGGTCACTTCATAGGTAGGGGGGTGAGGGGATAGGATCTCACCAGACCTTGTTTTGGGGGAGCATACGATCTAACCATGACAATGCACTTCATTTCAATGCATTTTTTTCCCCTTGCTTTTACAGTAAGAGACATTGGAAGAATTCTGTTGACTTCTCCATTGCCTTCTCCACAATGTTATTCTCTTTATTTCTCAAACTTTTGCTCCCAAACGATCCACAGGCATGTTCTGTTTTATTGAGAATTGAAGTCTTATGGTCTGATATCACTTATCCACTGCTTTTCCCACATTTTGGTGTCTGTGCCCTTATCTGCCTCTTCAGGGGACTCTTTTAAGACTCAATGTGTGTCTTACATTCCATCTCATGTCACATTCTTCACAGTCTGCTTCATTAAGCATTGATTTCAATTCATACAAGCCACTGGGCTTCACTCCTATTCAGTCTATAATCAAGAGCTTCATAGAGGTAGCAGGTGGGGTGTTTTTCAGCACCTGTCATGTGCCACACACAGCATCCCTTTCCTTCAGCTTCCCACAGTCTACTTAGAGAAACACATATAGGTGTTGAAAATGAAGAACCCAGTAGCTACATGCTGCATGAATCCCTGGCCATTCAGAAGGGAGAGGTCAAAAAATGCATAGAATCTAGACAAATGCAGGAAAGGAAAGTGTGTGTCACGTGTCAGAGATAAAGGAAACAGAAGCACTGTGGTAGTTCTCGATTTACTGGTTGCAGCTCCCTTTCACTCACATTTTAGAAGACCTGAAAGAGCTTTTCATGGGTATTATATCTATTTACCATATTAGAAATGAAAAATGTATTTAATTGATTTGAAATAACGCTGGACCATTACAAATTAAAATCACTTATTTTTATGAAAAATAACTCTTTTCCAAAACAAGAGAAATGTAGCACCGCATAACATCTTTGCAAATCTCTTTAATGACTGGCTTCCAGGATAGCTGGATTCTCAAGTTTGCTTTCTCATTCAATCTGTTGCAGTGTTGTTTTGGTTGAAATATATGAAGAAAATATACCTCACACAGATATGTACAGTAGAACCTCCATAGTTGACCACTTCCCTATATTCACCACCTCCTTAAGCTGGCCTGCGTTTCATAGCCCAGACATGCACCACTGTAGACTATCAGGACAGCAGGCCTGGCTCCTTATGTTGACCACATCCATATGTTGGCCAGTTTATTAAAGTCCCTTGGGTGGTCAGTTCTGTAGTTGAAAAAGGAAGAAGCATTTTAAAAGCTTTGCCAGATAATTGTAGACATGATTTTTGTGGATACACTGCATGGAAATTTAGTAAGTGATAGTGTCTTTCTTTTCCATTCCTCCCCCCGCCCCAAAAAACATATTTATAATATCATGGTTTCTGTGGGTCAGGAGTCTGGGGACAGCTTACATGGGTCCTTTTCTTAAAATCTGACCAGACTGCAATCAAGATAATCAGTTAGGCTGCACTGTCATCTGGAGGCTTGACTGGAAAAAATCTCGTTCACGTGGGTTGTTACCAGAATTCATTCCTTGCAGCTGTAGGACTAAAGGCCCCAGTCTTTTGCTGGCGACTAGCTGGAGGCCACCTTTAGCTCCTAGAGTCTACTTCCCTTTCCTACAGGTCACCTGCCATTCCTGTCATGTGGGCTTTTCCAGCCCAATTGCTTGCTTCATCAAGCCAGCAGGCAGTTGCTATCGATGCAAGTCGACTATCAAAATGGGGTGGTATATGATATGGTACAATCATGGGAGTGACATCTCCACATGGTTTCTTCAATGTTAGTAGCTATGTAGAGTCTGGAGCCATATGAATGAAACTTTCATACTGTTGCAGTCGGCTAGTTTGTGTTGTACTTTGACTAAATTTATCCAGGCACAATTTTTTTCCATCATACGTTGGCAATTTGGAAAATATTCACTGAATTGTGCCAATCTTCCAAATGTTGACCTGTTTAATATATAATATAAAATTAATATATGATATATCTTAATATATAATAAGAGCCACATACATTAATGTTACCATTGATTTCATCAGAATGGTCTGTATCAGGGAGTTTCTGAGTTCATAGTGGCTGATACAAGTTTCCTAAAATTTTTAATTTTTGCATTGTTATTGACAATAAATGCTATCACTTGTTTTCCTATCAGTATCCAGGCCCATGGCACTGATTTTCAAGAAATATCTGCCAAAAGCTCAAGTATAAATAACCATAGTTCATCTGCCAATCATTCTTTTAACTGAAAATGGTGCTTTAATTGAAAAACCAGTTGGTTCAGCTTGCACCTCAGTCAGCCACACAAGTGCTTTCCCCAGGGTGACTGTGGTATCTCAGTAGGCAGAAGTGCTTCATTTATACTTTCCCTTTCTCCACACACATCAAAAATATGTGAAATCATGGGTTCAGAGTTCATAAAATTGTTACATTTGCAGTTAAAGATAATTTAAGAATGTCCTTAATAAAAAGGACATTAGACTTAAATGTACATTATGTGCAAAAATCTAACTACTATCTCATCAATAAATTCAAAAAATGAAAATTATTTGTTAATTTAGAAGTTATCTAACCTTTTAATGACTTTATTCTGTCTGCTTTTTGTTGGAAAGCATTTTAATATGTGGTTGCAGCATGCAGGTCCCAATTTCGGTTAATCTTCTAGATGGTGAAGACCATTTGTGACCTTCAGAGCATCTTGATTTGGGTTAGGTAAGAGAATGTGTTAATACATTCATAGCAATAAGTAGTTGAAAAGCAAGAATGCATTTGGGGGGGGGTATGTTGCCAAAAATGTGAAGATTCTACTGTATTTTTCCATATTTTAATTGGACCTTTCTTAGCATCAAACAATGACTTTAAAATGTCATCTGTTGAGAGCTCCATCAATTCCATCTGTAGTTCTTTATGCCTTGATGATATCAGCTAGGTGAGGCTGAAATGCTAATTTGAGTGTGACGTCAGGATTCTCAAAGTCGGTAAACTTTCATTGTATTCTCCAATTAGGTCTACAAAAGCTACATTTCATTCAGATGATTTGCACATATGATCCTGTTTTCAATAACCTTTGCTAACAGGGGAAAAGGTTCATCTTAAATTTCCTTGTGAAGAAGTTTTTTGAAGGAAAAAAAGAGCTTTTTTCAAAATGATTGGATTTTTTTTTTGTCACATGTATATAGAGTTAGTTTTACCTTGCAAAGAAATATCGATTTGTTTTTATTTGTCATGATACCACATAAAACATGCTGCATTCCTATAGAAATTTTCATTCAATAATTCACATTGCTGACTCTGTTGTTAATGATATAACTGTCTGTACTTGCATAGATAAACTTTTGACTAGCACCTGTCCTTGCAATAGCCAGCACACTGCAGAATGATAGGGCAAATCCATGCTGAATACCTCCTCAACTTCAGCATTTTACTAAACTAAGGATTCCATGTTGCCTTTGCACCAGTATAGTGAACAATACTCATAACTTATTGCAAAGTGTCACTTAAAATAGTAGCTTTGGCAGAGAGATTTTGCTGATGCAAGATACCACAAAAAGAAATGAGAGTATCTGGATCTCTTAATATTTTTAAAAATTTGTGCAGTTAAACTCTTCATATTTTCCTGTTATGGAAGGTGCACTGTCTACACTCACTACATTTACCAAATTCAGTCCAATTTCACACCATTTATCTTGAAAGTTTAAGCTATTTCTTGTGTTCTGTTCCCAAGAGTGCTCAAAGCAAATAATTCTTTGTAACAAAAAAAAAAATTCTTCTGTTATGACCCAAACAAGGTATAAAAGCTGCATTGAGTCAATCAATTGATCCAAAATGATCAAATAATATGTATTTTCCTTTTGAAGTATTTGCATGAAGTTGTCGAAGCTTAACTAAGGCTGCTGATTGGTCACAGTCTCCTTGAAACAGGCAGTTGTTTGTACTTTGAAACATTGTTGAGATGTTTCCTACAGCTTTGCCAATGCATTCTCTCATACTTTCTAGTCACTGAATGGCTCTCACTCCCAGTGTGTAAGCTGCTTTCTAAATTGCTTCAGTGGCATTATTTCCAGGTCTTGCTGCTGCTTGAAAGAATTGTCTTTGCTTTTGCTTTTCATCTTTTAATCTGCAATACAACCTTGTGTGTCTCTCCTAATTTAAAATATCTGTGGTCCTTATGAGTGTGATAATGCTGATGAACATTGAGTTTCTTTTAGGTTGGTATTGCAGTATTACAAAGTAAGCAAATCATCTTTAACAGAAACAACATAATATTGTAATTTATCCTCATTAAAAAAATCTATTTTCTTCTTTCAGGGTTCTCTTGGTCTTCTTCAACCTAATGGGCTATTAAGCAGGAAGAATTAAAAACTATCATCCAGCTGTGCGACTATTCACAGATTCTATTTTAAACAGAAACACAGTGAACTCTTGTCAAAAGCTGGTTAACAGGGCAGTGCCTGTGGCTCAAAGGAGTAAGGCGCTGGCCCCATAAGCCGGAGGTGGCAGGTTCAAACCCAGCCCTGGCCAAAAACTGCAACAACAACAACAACAACAACAACAACAACAAAAAGCTGGTAACAGATTGGTGAACTTTGCCCCTATAAAGTCTCAGCAACCAGCCTCAGGCAGCAGTGGTGCCAGTCAGGTGGGGGAGTAGTAGCAGCCATCAATTTAGCCTTCCTGTCTCACTAACAATCTAATTCTGCTGGTCAATCTGGGCGGATTATTTTGAAACTTATATTATTCTTTGGCATTTTAAATATATTCATTTTTTGAAAATGAAATAATCATATAAAAGATGAACAAAAATATATTAATTAAAATAGAAGGATTTGTTATGTAAAATTTAAATTCAGTCCAAAGGCTGCTCTTAAGGACGGAGGTTACAGCTTCCTCAGCCCTGGTTTAGTGTCACTACCTTGATTTACGCTAAGGCAGCAGTGCAAGTGTCAACATAGTAGCTCCAAGGATTAATCATGAGTTCCAGAAGCTATTTGTCATGTTTACTATTTCAGCACCGGTGTTTATTGTCAGGCATTCTCATTAAAAAAATAAATCTTCAATCAGTATCAGCACTGATTAGTCATCTCATAATCCATTTGGATGGCAAAGGTACAGTTCTGCAGTTGGGATATTAACATGTTTGTTGCCAGATCTTTTATCTGGGGAGTTACAGTGTCACTGGGCAGTCGCCCTGCCCTGTGTTTTTACTGACTTACCATCCAGCAATGTCAGTTGTCCAAAGCTTTCTTAGAAGCTCAGTTATGGTGTGTGCTTCTCCAGCCAGTGCAATAGCAAAGCTTATCCTGTAAGGGGTTCCAGTGGGTTTTCATTTCTAGTGTGAAAAACTGTAGCAATTCCCACTTATTTTATGACAGATTTTTTTCTGTTAAAATGTCCATAACATAAACTTTACCATTTCTATTACTTTTACGTGTGCATTTCAGTGGCATCAAGTGCCCCACATGGTTGCATACCCATCACCACCATTCATCTCTAGAACTTTCCTTCATCTTCCCAAACTGAAACTCCATATTTACTAAACAGTGATTCCCTATTTCCCACTCCTCCAGTGTCTGGAAAATACCCTCCACTTTCTGTCCGTATGAATTTGACTATTCTATGTATCTCATAAGTGGAATCGTGCAATATTTGTCCTTTTGTGACCTGCTTATTTCATTTAGCATAATGCTTCAAGGTTCAATCGTGTTGTATCATGTACCAGAAATTCCTTTCAAAGTTCAATAATATTACAATTATATATATAAAATGTTTTGCTTCATCCATTCATCTATTGATGAATGGGTTAATTCTTGGGTTAATTCTACCTTTTGGCTATTGGCAAATACTGCTCCTGTGAACGTGTATATACAAACATCTATTCTAGTCTCTGCTTGAAGTTCTTTCAGGTACATACGCAGAGAGGAACTGCTGGATTGTATAGTAATTCTGTGTTTAATTTTTTGAGCATCCATCATGCTATTAATATTTTCCACAGTGGTTGTACCATTTTATATTCTAATTGTCAACAAAAAAATGTTTCCTTTTCTCCATATCCCTGCCAATGTTTACTTTCTGCTTTTTTTTTTTTTTATAACAGCCATCCTAATGGGAATGAAATCTCTAATCTCCTCTTTGAAATCAATAATCCATCTTTAAAAACATTATAAATTATTTTAGAATGAAATAGTAAATTTTAAATTATAGTTTTAAAGATTTAAAATATTATTGCAAATTTGTGCAAGAGCAAATAACCTTTCAGAACTGGAGAAAAGTCTGGGACCTTTTCTTGCAGACCTCCTAAAGTGTTGGGACTCTTGGTGAATTATAGACCACACTTGGAGAACTGTTTGTTGAATTATACTATCAGAAACATGTTCACAGCTACTTCAGGCACTATTTCCATACATGGGTAAATAGCTATTTCTTTTGATTTACAAATCTATTTAAGAACTTGGAAATTTTTTTTACCATCTATACAAAATATTTTATTTAATAACAGAAAAAGAAAAAACAAAGCATGCTTTAAAGCATGGCATTAAAGTTAGCAAGGAATAATATTTTGTCAATGACTGGGAACCAATTTAGGACTGGCGATGGAACATAGGAATAAATTGTCCTTTTCAGAAGTATTTTGAATCTGTTCTCTTAATACATTTAAGGTCATCTGAGAAGGGTGTGGAGTCTGTCTTCAAGTTAGCAGATTTCTCTGAAGCAGTACATACAACACTTACCTAAAACATTTCCAATGTGTTGCATAGAACACTAGTTCTATTCTAGATATTCTATTATTAGTATGCCTAAAATATGAAAATACCAAACCAGTGTGTTAGATCATTACAAAAAAATGATTAAAATTTCATTAAGAAAATAAACATAAGAATTAGAAACGTTATTCTATGTTTTATAAACCAACTATATCATTGTTTAAAATGACATGCAAAAATTATCAGCATTTAAGTGAGAATATGTACTTTTTCCCTCCCAATTGGGGGTGATGGTGTTGAGGTCAGGGGCAGACTCATGCTTCTTGCCCTCTCTGCACAGTGCACATTTGGTGTGCTTGAAACAAGCAGCTCTAAAGACCACTAATTACTTCCATGGGTCTAACTCATTCTTCTTAAGAAACCAAGGGTTGTTATCACTCATCTTTATTGTATGACATCTTTTTACTTTGATTTAGATGCTATTTAAAAACCATAATGCCTTTAAGCTCTGATTTATAGAGAATAGATTTGTAGAGTATAAATGCTTAAATATTATTATGTATAAATGTCCACCTATGGGTTGAAATTACAAGATAAGGTGTATAATACGGAGCAGTAACCATCAAATAGATGATAGACATCCATTTGACTATTAACTGAGGAGCAGGACTGTAATTGCATGAATTGAACAGCTTACGTTCACGGAGCAGGCTGTCTCACACGGGGCTGCCTGGCATTCTTGGTTACACCCACTGTGTTTAGATAGTTGCATAATAAGATATTTTAGTGTACTTTCTGTAACTAAAAATTGAGAGCTATATTAGTGTTTTCCCTTTGGCTTTCACATCGTGAGTTATATAATCGTGAATATGGCTTTACATTCTTTCATGAGGTAATCAGTTGGGGTGGGGTGAGAGTACTCACTGTGAGAAAACAACACAGTTACACAAAAAGTGAAAAAGTGGACAGACTGTTCTTAATGTGGGGATTCCTACTTGCTGCTGTAGCCTCAAAGATCATGACGTGAAACAACAGTGAGATAGCCCAAAACAAAACCCTTCTCCACCTGTCTCCTATTTGGGCCTGGGATACTGAGTGGAAATAAGTGTGGTGAAGTTTATAAAGGGGCTGGAGGCTTGTCTGCTGATCAGTGCTGACAGAGTGAAAATATTGGGGCCTTTTCTGAGAATGCAAAGTCTGAAAGGGGATGAGATTTTACAGACGAAGACTCAGAGCCACAACACGTACAGTAAAGCTATGGGCTCAAATTAGTGTCAGGGAAAGCTTTTTGCTCACTGAGGAAGGCAAACCTTGCCTCTGAAATGTCTGGTTTGTTATTCCCAAGAGGAGGCACAGGCAGGAAGTATGAAGAATTTGGCTGTGTTTATGAAGGAGAGAGCTTTGGGTTCTTAATGTGGTTGGACCCTGCCCCACCTTCAGGGTGGTTGTCAGGGAGACAAATATGCTGTTCCTTGCTGCCTTCTGTATTATGCTGGCAAAGAACAGTAAAATGGAGCTTGACAATTCTGTCCTTCTAGTCATGACCGTATCTATCTAACTGGAATAGGGGGCTTGGTCTCTGAGGATAGACTGTTGAGAATCTTGTAGTCTGTGAGCCTCTCAAGAATATTGAGTCTTAGTTGCTTGGATAGGAGCTTTATTCCAAAGGTGAGGGAAAGTAGTGACAATGGCATGTTTAACGCCATCTTATAAGATAAATCCAGGGGCCAGTGTGCATATTATAGGATGAACTGGAAATGGGAAAAACTGAAGATCAAACAGGTGAGCTGTTGTAATCGAGATGTATAAATCTTGCTGGCCTTAGTTCTGATTTCTGTGAGCTTCATTTCTACTTTTTCAGGTAATATTTACAGCAGAAAATCCACTAAGACTGGCTGGCAAAGAAAGTCAAAGAGATTCATGTGGGGTTTGGGAAAAACTCTAGACGTGGCATCTGGGACCTGGGGGATAGTCCCTGCTCTTCCAGGGATATGAACTGGCTTTTGAACTCCCAAGACCTCAGGCATAGAGTCACTTATCTCTAAGGCTCATCTCAAGCCATAAAAGTGTTTTTTAGTGTCTGATTTATTACTTTCAAGTACATTTCTAAGTACTAACCTCTACATGCTGCCAAGGAGTGGTCTTTTAGGAGCCTATTATGATGAAGTACGATGAATAGATGACTCATTTGTAATTAACAGTGTGCATTTCCATATAAACAATATCTGAGCTCCAAGTTTCTCATAATTTTCCCCCTTAAGTAGGGTTAAGCCCTTGAAATTTTGTTTGCATCTTTAATTTATTTGGAAAATGAACTTTTTGAGATATACATGTCTCATCTCCCTAATTAGAATGTAGCCTCCTTGAAAGCAAAATAGTTTGTTTTGTTCTGTTTGCTCGTTTTAATCCATCTGAACGCCTTAAACAGCGCTGTGCACACAGAAAACACTTCATAAAGTACATGCGTAGCTGAAGCATCACCCTTAGCTCGGATCAAATTCTCGTGAAGTTTGGAATGATGTAACAGAAATTAATAAAGGTTTGGATCCGTGATATTTTATTACTGTATTGAGTTAAATAACGTATTTGTAATTATCATTGTGCTGTCTACATGTAGGTGCGACCAAAAAAGGTGAGTCACGGTGAATTGCTACAGGAAAGATGGTGGGGTGGATTCATAGTCATGTCACTTTTATTCTTTACGCTGAGAAAAGAGATTTTCCCAGGATCAGTTTTTGAGTAACTTCATGGATCCAGAATAGTGCCCTGCAGTCGGGGAATAGGGAATCACAAAGTTCAGTCAAAAGAGCTCAGAAGTGACAGTGACGAACAAAGCACTTTGTCAGTTTTCTGGCCAGAAACAAGAAACACTTCTCTCGACTAGAGAGGTGACTTGAGATGAAAGCTTTCTAAGATGTGGGGTGCCTGGCTTCTACCTTTAGTTTCTGTAGGAGCAGAGACAAAAGGGGATACCAAAAAAAAAAAAAAAAAAAAAAAGATAAAAAGAAGAAGAAGCTTTAAAAAGGGTGGAAAGGAGGTGGCCTGTTGTGGTGATCATGAAGCCCAAGTAGGAAGGGCTCCTTATCTCGGGAGGAAGCCACTCTCTGCATAGACTTCTCTTATGTTTGGCCGAGAACATTAATTGATGCTCATAAGGATCAGTCTGACCTGTGGTTACGGGGAATGCTACTATTTGATCTATGTTTTAAGACTTTGTGCCACAGGCCGGTTAAAAGATATTTAGGCATTTAATTGATTTATCAGAAATATTTTTAAAAAGCTAAGTGTATATTTTTTTCTGACAGTAGCTTAGCTATTTGGCTCTCTGGGGAACTAAGCTTTATAGGTAAATATTCCAGACAGCTGTTTAAATTTTGCTAAATAAAAATGACACAGCTGGCTATTCATTCATGTACAGTATTCATTGGCTATAATGGGTGTCAGAAACTTTGCCAGCCAATGGAGATGCAATAAAGATATTATACGGTTTCTAACCTGATTGTAGGAAATTATAATTCTGTCTGACAGTACGCATCACCTAAAAAGCCCTTGGAAGTGGCCATTCTGCTTGGGGATTTAGAACTTCAGGTCTCTTTTAAGAGGTGAAACTTGAGATTTTTCTGCTGTCTTGAGTTATTGACTCAAACGTGGTCTGCGGATGGATGGAGCCACAAAGACCACATGTCAACATAGATGACTGAAGACAGCCTGAGTTGGCAGTGGCCATACCTTTCCATTCATCAGCTCTTCCACTCGTCACCCATGACCTGATTTCCTGCGTACGTGATGCTGGAGTGAGAAGTAAGGGGCACTTTGACTCAGGTCTCCACACTCTGCAGTCTCTGTACCTTCCCCATCTACACTAGTGTTCACTCTTGACGTTTTTTAGAATGTAGACTTCTTTGTGGGTGAGATAACAATAGTGACATTGATGGTGATGGTGGTGTTGACGATACCTAACATCCATCCAGCATCACCAAACACCAGACAGTGTGGATGCATGATCTCATCTCCTGCCTACAGCCTCTGGAAGTGTGGGGGGTTGTCATTCTCTCCTGCCTGAGCAATGATGTCATTGAGACTTAGGGAGGTTACCTGACCCTCTGGTGTCAGTCAGCAGCAACACAGAAGAGATGGTCACTGTCTGTTCTTTTTTGGTAGATGTGTCCATACAACCTGCATCCTCCCGCCCTGTCCCGTGCTCAGCTAGTATAGGTTTTTGTTTGTGGTAAGTATTTACCAAGTGACAGATTCTGCTCTGTAGGACGACTGACTCCCTGGTTTCTTCTTGTTCTGACTGGCATGCTGTCAGAGTGCCCGCATGCCCTCAGGTCCTGTAGCGCTGAGATGCAGGCCACTGCTCTCCAGCCCTGCTCTTGTGCCTGTGAGCTGCCACCCCTGACTGCCTTCCTTTGTCAGCCCTTGTCCTTGCCTTCTGCTTTTGAGACTGTTCTATCACTGTGGCTTGTCCCCAGGCCCTTTCTACCACTGCTGACCCCTCTCTTTACTCCTCTTTCTGCTCCACGCTGTAGTCTCCATGGTGTCTGTTTTGCTCACACGGAGCAGTCACTCAGTGCCAGGGCATCCTCCTTTCTTCTGGGCTTTCTTGCTTGATGGGTACCTGGGCTGGGGCTGGTAACTGTGACTCCAGAGGTTATTATTTGGTTGTTGTGCACAGCTGCCAACTTGGAGCTATTTAAGAACCCTGGTACCAGAAAGATGCTTCATGGCATTAGTAACTATAGATTAGAAACAAAACAATCTATTAATCTCCTAAAACCTTATTTCTATTTCTGTGGTGTCTTTTATGACAAATTTCTTTATGAAGCCCCGCTTGCAGCTCTCTCATACTTTATTCATAGGAAATTGTTCTTGAATGCATATATTTTGCATTTTTAACTCCTTGGTTTTGACAGAATGACTCTTCTCTCCAATAGGCAATTTCAGTGTTTCTCTGTCGTATGATACTTAACACACGCAAGCTGTGGAGACTGTTGGCTTTACACAGTGGTCTGAGGTTCCATCTCTGGTACGGGGAGACCTCAGTGTGGGAGGCAGCAGAGCACAGTTGTCCTGTGTATGGGCTCAGGAGCAAGATTGCCCAGACTCAAATACAAGCCCTCTCATGTCCCTGTTGTATGATCATGGGCAACTCATACTCACTGGGCCTCAGTTTCCTCATCTCTAAGCTGGAGTTATGGAGTCTCTATGGAAAACTGAATAAGGTCACAGTTCTCATTTCTGAAGGGTTCAGATAATGCTGGACAGATATTAACTGCCTTTGTCTTCAATATTGTATCTTTTTCACGTAGACTTTGAACAGGTCCAGCTGTAAAGCTTCTTACCAGTATCTAAGTGGAGCCTAATGCATAGTGTCTACTCAGATGTTTGTTATCTCGATGCACAGATGTATACATTCACAGCAGACGCTTCATGACACCTTCATAGTTCTTTAACTTTTTTCTTTTTATAAAAACCTTTTTTTTTTTTTTTTTAGGAAAAATATAAATTGTTCTTCTTAGCTCCAGTTCTCTATGCATTGGAGGACCCTGATTTAGTTACTGGATTTTCTTTGACTATTTATGATTATTGTTTGATGTTCTTTCTGGCTATCATAGGAGCAGTTGTTAGCCATAAGAAGACTCATACATTTCACAAGAACAGGCTTTTAGTTCTGAGTTTCCAGCCCCCTCCCCCCCCCAATTGGAAGTCAATCTAAGACAATAGGATGCGTGGCTGCATTATGATCTCTATGTGTTCAACACACATAGTTTGTGAAGTGATGAGAACACTCATCCTTTACTGTGTCTCCTGACACTCTGCTGTGAATGAATTTGTTCTTGGTTTTAGAGGGCACTCATTTAGCAGTTGTGGTGAACCCTTAAAATATTAATTGCATCTTGCTTTTTAAATTCTAGACATAAAACTACTTCTGTGAAAACCTAAGTTATATCATAAGGAACCTAAAATTATTTAAATAGTTTAGAGAATGTGATATGAGGCTTCTCTTTTAGTTTAAGGGAACATGTAAATTATTAACCCTGAGAGACCCACTGATGCTAAGAAAGCATTTCAGATGTTCATCTTCTATTTGGTACTTATCAATATGGCCGGGGTGACATTTTCCTCTCCCTTTCTGTAGGATGCCCTTAAGCTATAAATGCTTTTGAATGATGTGGTACTTGCCTCTGGCATCATCTCTGTTGTAGATGTGTGACCCTGCCTGCTTTCCTCCTGGCTCGTTCTGTGAGGCTCACTGGTGCATCAGACAGACGGACCTGACTTTAGTGCGGTGTCAGAGACTGAGGGTCGGTGGCTTATCTGATTTAACACCTTATTCACCTGGTTAGTTCAGCTGGTCTTGGATGATTCCTGCTATTTCTTTAGTAGAATCACTGAGTGCTTAGAGATAAGGCCTTGTGGAGATCCTAGTCTGTTATTCTATGACTTGATCCCTTAGGTGGTTCTGGCCCTTGTTAAGGGGAACCTTAGGCATGGCACTTGGGTTCTGCCATATTAATTGAATCTGTTATCCAAAACCATATCCCTCTAGTATAAAGTTTCCAGGTTATAAACCTCTTATCTCTTCCTTTTGAGAACCCCCAACCTCTCTTATTTTAGAGTGACTGAAGTAGTGATGAAAGTCTTGCAAATATTAGCTCTGTCCTGACATCACTCTAGCTTTTGTTCTGATTTTTGAATATTTGACTCTTTTTAAAGTTATACAATAGCTTGAGGCGCTCTAAAGAGAATAATGAGTAGAAACTTGCCATGTAACGCCAGCACACTGCAGCTGGGGTGCTGCTACTTCTGAAAACAGGGCTTCCTCAGTCTTGGCTACCCCGAAAGTTTCTGCACAAGTCCCCTTGGGCATGATGTCAATTTGAATGTGTCTTTGTGTAGTTTGAGGAAAGAGAGGGGAAAGTGAGGGAAATAAGAGTTGTACTTTTCTTCCAGTAATATGTTTTGAAAATTAGTGCATACCTGTACATTGTTGCCACAAACTTTTGTCAATGAGAAATGAACTGTTAACTTTTTGTATCTGAAGTTGCTACTATAGGCTGATGGCAGAGTGTATGTGTGTGTACACACATGTGCATGCATGAGTGTGACTTTCATTTAATTAAACTACTGATGTGCCTTTCCACAATATTTTTAGTTTCTGTCCTCTCCCACCTTTTGGCTTCCAAGGGGTGGTAGTTGGTGTTTCTGAGCCATTTACAAGCTCTCATCTGCTTTCTCTTAGGGTGTGTTTT
Organism: Galagoides demidoff; assembly: GCA_963574575.1. Taxonomy (NCBI): domain Eukaryota; kingdom Metazoa; phylum Chordata; class Mammalia; order Primates; family Galagidae; genus Galagoides; species Galagoides demidoff. The sequence goes on along the minus strand of CAUYQV010122304.1, from coordinate 3,830 downwards.
GGCCACAGTCATGGGTGGGTGGTAGTCATTGGTCATGGATTGTAACAATAATGAAATGTAGTTAATATCTATTGAAGAATTATTCTGCATCAGAAACTACAGAAATGAGTGGACATGTTTCTCTTATGCTGAGTTAGGGCATTGGCTTCACAATTCTAAAATGATATTATCATTTTATAGGGGAGGAAACTGAGGCTTTGAAGCTAAGTGCATGGGGTGTGGTCACCTAGGTGGCAGGCAGGAGAGCCAGGTTTCAAGCCCAGGACATACGGTTCATGCTGCCCAATAACCCTGGAGTAGAATGGGGATTCGAACTAGGTCTCATGCCTCAGTGTTTTCTCTTTTCTCTAATAATTAAAGAGTTTTCTCATTTTTAAAAGATGGATATCAAGGACCAAGAATTTTCTTAGGTTAGTGGCCCTGAAAAGGAATGGTTTGGCTTCCTAGAACATTGTGCAGTGTCTGGAGATGTTTTTGGTTGTCACGCTAGTAAGAGGGTACTATTGTCCTCTATCAGACTGAGGCTAAGGGTGCTCCTGAACATCTTACAGTGCAGAGGACATCACCCCCACAGAGAAGTATCATCCTCAAATGTCAGCAGGCTGAGATTGGGATACCCTGGTTTAAGAGTGCTTTGAGTGGTGCCTTTTCTCTTAGAGGAATCAGTATACTTACCTTAAGTATAAAGTTATGAAAAAGAACTTTTAGACTGTAGGGTAAAAGAGATGTGGGTTAGAGCTGATGCTAAACTTACAGAGAGAGGGTCTTGGCTTTGATAGATAGGGAGGAGTCCTCATCTCTGAGCTGGATTAGTTCTTATTTTAAAAACTGTGCTTGTGTGGACTCATAGGCTTACAAATTCCAGGTTAAAGGGTCTTTCACATCCTGGGATGTAGGAGGAAGATGTCTGTAAGCCCATCCATACTATAGCTGGGTTTGAGGGATTATATAGAGTTTATCTCTAGGCATCTATATGGTGAAAACTTCTTTGTATATAATTTTTGTATGTTGTACAAGAGTGATTTCATAAAAGATGACATCTGCCAGAATTCAGAATACAGCAGGTAATGTACTCACTGAAGAGGTGAGGGCATGAGTAATTCTTGTCTCATGAGAAAGATGTAAGCTAGTTTATTATAATGATGTAATATTTGGGTGCCTGATTTATCATCTCCCATCTCCAGTGATGAAAAACTTTAAGGGCTAAATGCGTCATGGAAATGCAAAGTGCGTCTTTGAAGTCTGGCCTTTCTCCCTAAGCAGTTAAAGGTGTCACCTCTGCCCTGAACTGGAACTAAGCATCATGTGGTGGGAAGTTTTTAGGTGTTTACTGCATGAGAGATCTCAGAATTTAAGAAGACGTAATTCATTTAATTAGGAGGCAGAAAGTGCTAGGCAAAGCTGGAGACTCCAGACAGTGGAGCATTGGCGCTCTCCTGTGTGCTGAGGAGGGGTGCCCAGGAGAGACAGGATTGTCAGGGAGGAGGTGGGCTTTGAACTAAATCTTATTTTAAGAGAAACTTCAATGTGGTCTAGGTTTGGTACCAGCTTAGGAAAAACTGTGACACCTTTAAGGGAGGCTGAGAGAGAGGGGAGGTAAGTGGAAATTGCCCTCATCACAACAGTAATAATCAAGGCTACCATTTATCAAGTACTACTCTGTAAAGACCCTGCTCTAGAGGCTTTGTGCCTCTCACTTAATCCTCACAGCAGTCTCAGAGGGTTGGTATCATTATAAGCATCACAGATAGGAAACTCAGGTCCAGCAAGGCCAGTGTTCTATCCATGGTCACAAGGCTCTCCTGGGTACAGACAGCCCCTTGGTCTGTGATCCCTCCTGGGTAAGGCTTGGTGGTTACCAGCGTACCCAGGGAGTGATGTGAGCAGAGCTGTTCTGTGGCAGGAGGAACACAACTCTGGGAGAAATGTCTTTGACACAGCTTTTTAAAGAGAAGTATATTTGGGTTTTATTTAAGAAAACTGTGTTATATGCAGTCTCATAGGCATTCTTGGAAATGTTGTGACCTGGAAAATTGGAGAGAGATGATTTGAATTGAAATAGCCAAAGTGATTAATTTAGGCATTTAAGTTTGACTGTGTAAGTACAGACTAAACAAATGGTAATTATTACCACAAAGCTTTCCTCCAACAGAGAGTCAGGGTCAAGCCAATCTGGACTCTTTGGCTCTTTAGTTTAGTAGCGAGAGTGGAACAGCAGCTCATTCCTCCCTCTACCCGTCGCAGACCTGTAATAGCTTCCATGACTGTGCTCGCCTTTCTTAGATTTTAGAGCTCTTCTCCCTTCCTACCTTCAAGAACATGAATTGAAGGCCAGGGTTTGGTTAGTATAGTAACAAGTTAATAATGTATCAAAAAGCTGTTGCTGTTTGTTTTTTCCTTAAGTGATTGTTCTTTGAAGCTACTTTGTTACAAGCGATGTATCTAATTTGACCTCCTACTCAAAGAGAATTCAATTCCATTTCTTCCTTGTTCATTCATTCCTCAGGCGTTTGTAGGAAGCCAGTCCTTGACCTGGAGAGGCTCATAGTCTAGACTCTCTGGAGGAGAAAACAGACAGGGGAAACAATAAGTATGACTGTGGGTGTGAAATGCGCAGAGGAAGTTAGAACCAAATTTTATGAGCTCCTAGAAGGCGGGGGTCCTTTAAAGAGAGTAGGAGGCAACTAGCAGCTGTTGGTTTTCAGACTGTTTTCTCTATTTTGTTCCATCCTTTGTCCTGGACTGACACCCTGCCCTTCCTATCCATTTTTGTTTAAAACTGTCTCATCCAGAGTGAATCTCCTGGGAATCCCAGGAAGATGGTCCCATCCTTTTGCCTTTTTTGGTGAGGGTTTCTCTCTCCCTCCTCATCAGTCATGACCACAGCCATGCCCAGGGCACCACTATCTTTTTCTGATATTGATGATTTTCTTTAGCCTTGCATTTTTAACCTCAGTTTTTTCTGCCATCTGACCCTAGCTGATCCTGTCACTTGATACAGAGATGGCCAGAAGCATATAGGATATTGAAAGTATTACACTAGAAAATACGTAGCAAAAATACGTACAAATAACTCCACTCAGAGTAGGGAGCATTTTGCCTTGCTGCACATCACTTTGGGTTTGATGGTGATATTCTAGAGTACCTGCATTCTTAAAAATATGCCATATAAGCATTGTTCACATCTGGCCCTGTTAATTCATAGAATGTGGCAGGATCATGGCCTCTATGGGTTTGAAGGGCTTTATAAGAGAGGTTGTGATCTTGTCAAACTCTATAATAACAATCTGACACACAGAATGAATTCCTTCCTTGGAAAGGAGTTGAGAGAATAGAATTATAAATTTGGAAGCAAAAATATCTTTTGTTAAAGTATACTTTTAAATTATAGTATTTCCGTGGAACACAGGTGATATTTCTATCAGAAGAATTTTAGATGTAATCAAGACTAGTTATTCTGCTTTAAAGCCTTATTTCCTTTGCTGACTATCATATTGCATATTATACTCATGAGTCCCTAGTTCTAATAAAATGCAAACCAATAAGATGTATTATTCTACATTTTTGTCAAACTATCGACTATTACAGGCTCTATGCACAAGAAGTCCAATCTATTTTAAACCAATTAATTTAATTAGGAGACAGGTTTGGAGGAACAGAAAATTGCGTCTTATTAGTTCTCCGAGGACGATGATTGTATGATTGTACACTTTGTACATGCATGTCTGTTCTTTCTGAGGTCATCTAATTCTCTTAAAAGGGGTTTTAGACATTGAGTTGCATTTATAAGTAAATTACATCCTCTCTCCCTCTCTCTTTTTTTTTTTTTT
>CAUYQV010122303.1:0-44229 GCA_963574575.1 Galagoides demidoff | reverse complement strand
TGGCATCACAGCTCATAGCAACCTCCAACTCCTGGGCTCAAGCGAGTCTCCTGCCTCTGCCTCCCAAGTAGCTGGGACCACAGGCGCCTGCCACAACGCCCGGCCATTTTTTGGTTGCAGCCATCATTGTTGTTTGGCGGCCTGGGCTGGGGATTCGAACCCGCCACCTTAGGTGTACGTGGCTGGTGCCTTAGCTGATTGAGCCACAGGCGCTGAGCCTGGGTTTAAGGTTTTAAAGGGAGGGGGGCTCATCTTAGTTGTGATTTTGAAGTGTACTTTACATACAAAAGTGCTATTTTGTACACAAATCTCAGTCCAAGAAAAGGGGGTGGGGATGAATCAATAGCAAATGAAATTGTTTTATTTAAAAAAATACACATGAGCTACCCAAAACGTGCAATTAAAAATAATATAATTATTTATACCATGATCTCTTTTCAGAGATTTTTCTGCGGGTGCATTCTATGTCTACGTTAACAAAATAACAATGAACTTTACAGTGATCGAAGCCCTTCTGGCCTTCTTGAGGATGCTAGCAACTGTAGATGGTTATCCTCTTACCGAAGTTCTGAAGGGAAAAGAGCAAGATTTATTAAAACTATAGTACTAGAAAAATAAGGCAGATTCAGTGCAGAAGAACAAGAGATGTTACTGGGACTTGAGGGAGTATTTGACTTCGAAGCTGACACAAGTATCCACTCGGACACAGGCATACCAGGGAAAACTCTGCACACAGGGCCTCCCCCACGGCTTGTTTCATATTCTCCCTGAGCTGCTCATCCTGACTTGCGTGCTCCTTCCAGTCCATCACCTTTGCCACTCATCACTCTCCATAGAGTATGATTTTGACTCCACATGTAAATGTCAAGCTTCCTTGATTTAGATTTTCAGCCCATGTATGTTATGAGTTTCACCCTCGGTAAACATTTTGTTTTATTCTATAGGATTATTTGGAAGTTTATCATAGTAAAACAAAAATGGAAATCATGTACCATTTTTGAAAATACTTCATTTCTGATCCTGAAACTCCATAATGAAACTTAAAAATTAGGAGCCATTAGGCTTTTCAGTAATTTAAATTAAGCATTTTTTTTTTCATTTAGCACACTGGACTGCAATGATATTTTGCTGTTACGTAGCAGATAGTGGTGGAGTTTTCAACGTAATATAGATGTTTTTAAAAAGTAAGTGGATATATTATACTATAGAACTCAAACATACAGTAATTTAGATATGCTATAATTTCTATATTATTTTTGTTGGTATCTATTTTTCCCTAGATTCAGAAAACTAAAGCATTAAGTTCCAATTTATCAGGTAGGAGTCAGACACATTAAGGCATGTGATTATATTGCCATAATATCTGGAAACAGGAGTCTAAAATTCAAGAAACCAAGCAATAGGAATGAAGATTTAATACCGAGAATATATTATGTATACACACACATACACTATAATCCAAGTGACACTGACCCTGGAAATTTCTGTATGTGAGGAAAGGTCAGGATCTGGGGAGCCTGAGGTCTCTGAGGAAGAAATGTTCTTAAAATACACCAATTTCCACTCCTTCCCTTCACCCCATTAGAGGCACACTAGAAGTGTTGGTTGAAAGCTGGAATAAGGAAGCAAATACTGATGGGGCTCGGAACATTTGCAAAAATGTATCTGTTAGAATCAAAATTTGCTCATGTATCAAAAGTCCAAAAGTAATCTAAACCCTCAAATTAGTATAGTTTAATAATAAAAAAAACTTAAAAAAATAGTAAAATTGGGTAACTAAGTTTATGAGATGAAGTAAAAATAATCACTTCAATTTTATGAAGTAGCATTTACAATACTCATGGTAAGAATTCTTTACTGGTATTTTCTATGTAAACAAACATCTGTCCCAGAAAGACAGAAAACAGAAGGAGAACAGTGAAATGTGATTCTGCTATTCCGGGAGAGACCTTTATTATTCATGCAGACATTTACATTGATTTAGAAATATTTGTAGAGATGTACAGAGGTCTTCTGCAATATTTTGTTTTCTTAACATTTTCAGACATGTTTGATAGTGGTATAAATAAACAAATATTTTTAGTCAAAACTATGTATATTTATAAAAAAAAGTCCTATATTTTAAACTTTCAGACATTAACTCAGAAGTATACTGGTCCAATTTATGTTTCTGTTAGAATTTTATAATTCTAATTTTTTAGCAAGAATATCATATAATAATAATAGAACTAGTGAAGGACGGAGAGGCGGGAGAGGAAATGGAGAACGGAGATAATAATTATAGTATTAGAAATTTTATTAAGCTTAAATATATATATATTAATAGTAAACTTTTTAAAATTACTTTTCAATTGATAGAAATGTTATGATAAAATCACAAGGAGCAGGCATCACCTGTGTGGCTCAAAGGTCTCATATACCGAAGGTGGCAGGTTCAAACCCAGCCCCGGCCAAAAACTGCAAAAAAAAAAAAAAAAAAAAAGAGAAAGAAATCACTCATGAGGAACTAATATAGGCCACCCTTCCCCCGAGTTTTTTCTGTTGTTAATGTGTTATTTTGTTATTTTACTGTGGTACAATTGTCACAATTAATGAGCCAGTATTGATTCAGTGTCACTAATTCAAGTCAATATGATATTAAAACTTCCTTTGTTTTTAACTTTATGTCCTATTTCTATTTCAGGATCCCATTTCAGGATACAACATTTACTCATCATGTCTTCATTCCTCCATAACATATTCTTATAATTTTCAAAGGTATAATATAAGAGAATGCGTTGCACCCTGGGACAAATCCTGCTGGAATATTGAGACAAAACAACAATATTCTACAAATCAAAAAGTAGATTATCAAATTGCTAATACGTTGAGACACATAAATAATGTACAACCCACATATTTAAGATTATAAAAGATATCGAAAATCTTATATATTGAACAATACTCAGATTCAATCTGAAAATGAATATATCATACCTTCAAATTTTACCAGAGAAAATAATATTCTATTTTATCTTGGACTGTGAGAAACCTGGTCAAGATTTCCTACCATTTAACAGAAATGTTTCCAAATGAAATTTGAAAATATTGTAGTGCTATTAGCTTCAAGGCAATAAAACATATGAGTTGTCTTTAACTTTTCTCATCAGTAGAAAATAATTAAAAACTAAGAATGCACATTTCCTTTATTTAAATTATAATACTGACTTTGCGTTAGGCTATTAAATCTTTTATATCAGTTGCTACCACAGAAGATAATTAGATGCATTTCCGTATCTACTAATGGTAATATTTATCAGGTACTTAAGATATGACAAACTGTTCCAAATAGTTGGCAGGTTTTAATTTATTCGTCCTTATAAAAGCTCTGTGAGAAAAATACTATTATTAACCCCATCTCAGATTGAAAGAACTGATGAACAGAGAATAGAGCAAAATAAGGTATTTTTATGTTGGCATTTTTGTCAGTACATCCTATTAACTCAAATACAGGAAAAACTATATATATAAAAGCATAGTAAAGACAACCATAACTTAGGTTTTGATTCCACTAACTCTATAATAAACGGAGAACACATATTGTTTGTGGAAGTTGTTAGGCTCAGAAAATAATACCCCAAAGTATGGAGCTTTGGAAAGCCTTCCGAGCAGCTTCATAAGCAAAATCTTTCTGACTCTCCCCCTCCCTCCTGTCACTCATCCCCCTGTCTCCCATGAAGTGAGTCTTAGAAACCAGAATTCCTCTTCCCCAAGGCAGGGCATAGAAGCTAGAACTCTTCTCCCCTGAAACAAGCCATAAAACCTAGAAGGGTCACTATCCCTTGAGTTTTGAAGACCCTTATTTGCAAGTGGCCCTGCCCCATTTCTGCAAAGGGGGGATTGTGACACAGAAAGGCCACAAGCATCTAAATGGACAGGCCAGCCAGTTTCCTCCTCTATCTATTAATGTGACCTCACAGCCTCTCGTCCAGGAGCATTTCTGCATGGCTGTCCCAGCGGTCCCTGCATCTTTGGGTCTTCATTTCTGAGGGGTCCATGTCACGTAAAACTTTGATTAAATACATTTGTTATGCTCCTTTCTTGTTAACCCATCTTTTGTTATGGAAGTGTCAGGCCTGACCCTTACGATGGGTGTGAGAAAGTGTCACCCCTTTCTGCCCCTACTCACTACGTCTTATGTACCTGAGTGCACATAAACTCACTCTCCGTCCTGTGCTACATAGATCCTGATAATTCGGTGCCCTCTGTGACAAATTACAGTAGCAAAAAACTTCCTGTGTTTGAAGAGCAGTACTTTGTTGGAAGTAAACTTTTCCATTTCAGAGGTGTCATTCATAACTGAGAATTACAAGACATTTTGTCATCTTAGAATCCTCTGTACACAACTTCTATGAGTTGCATTTTATCATTCCTTGGGTTTGAGGTAAGATAATCATATATTTGAACTGGAGTTATGACATGATTCCACACATTCCCCATAGTAAGAACAGAATAAAAGAAGCATTATGGGGTTTTTAAAAAGTCTTTTTTAGCTGACATTACATTTAAAAAACATAATTTTGTGGGAAATGACATTGTTTTTTCATTGCATCTTTTTATAGTGCTCTCAGAATCACTGTTTTCTGAAAAACGATGTGTTGTAAATATGTAATCAATATAAGACCCTCCTCTTTGCCAGTCCCCCTATACTAATTGCCAATAATGCAAGGGAGAAGAATCCTTGCATTCAAGAACTCCACAATCCTGTGGGAAAGGTTGCTACGTTAGTATCATTTATATGCATGAGTAGGAAAGTGACAATATTAAGACTTCCTCTCAGTTACAGTGAAATATGTTACACTATTAACCCTCTATGAAACCAGTAGTGTGGGGTAGAATCCTCATAATTCAAGGCAAATAGTACATATAATCATTTAAAAATATTTTTATGGAAATATTTTATATGATTTCTTCATATATTAAGGCTTTAAAAACCTGCTATTTTAGTATATTAGTATACCTTTCTTCTAAATCACCACATTTCTAGTGATTTGCAGCCATATGTGACTAGTGTTTACATTGGATAGTAGGGTCCACACTGTACTCATCGGGTGGTTATTGGATGGGCAGCAGTGGTATCAGCTGAGAGTTTGTGAGAAATGCAGAATCTCAGCTCTGACTTAAAAGGTACTGAATTTTAAAAAAGATATTGAAGTGATTCATATGCACATTAAAGGTGAGAAGTACTTTTCTAAAAAAAAAGTCATATAAGGAATGCCTCAGAAATTCGTATCAAGGGGAGACGTCAAATACCGCTGATGCAGGACAGGTGGTTCCACCACCTGCCACCATAGCCCTGATGGTGTTGATGCTGCAGCAGCTGGAGGAATCAGCTTGTTGGAAGGGCAGGTCACCTGTAAGGGAGACGCTGGTGCCTTTCTGTCTCCTTCCTGTGCACTTCTGGCTGGGCAATTTCATGGCTGGCTCCTTACTGTCTCCTCATGTGAGTTTCCAGGGCTTGAGAGGTCCTGCACCTTGCTGCTGATTGGACAACTGGCTATAACTGACGAAGACCCACACCCTAAAAGTCAACACTGAGTTCTGGCAAAACAACCCCCCTGCTACTATATAAACCCCTGAGCAGAGAGCCCGAGGACAGACCTTGAAGAGGGAACAGGAGAGCTTATTCCCCTCTTGGGTTCTCTGTGCCAGGAGCTTTGGTTTTTTTGTAAGTTGTAAGTTTTGTTTCTGTGAATAAACCCTGTCTTAACACTGATCCTGTGGTCCATGGATTCATTTTTCAAATCCCTGAGACCAAAAACCTGAAATTCCAGTATCACTGCTATGGTCAAGCTGGACACACAAATTCTAAATTGGCAATTCAAAGAGATGGATTCACAACAATGAAGCCTAGGAAATAACTAAACCGATGTTAAAAAGTAGTTTCAAAGATGTTTATAGATATTTTTCAAACACATATCTCTGAAAACTCCTTGAAGCTGTTGTGACATCATTTCATAACGAGTTACTCTGTGGTTATGTGTGTGTGTGTCGACACATCTGCATTCATTACAATTTTGTAGTATCTATTTTTTTACCAAAAATTTAGACTAATTTTTTTGATAATTATATGGCTTCCATTTGGAAAAGTATATTTATAAAATAGATTATTCAAGAGATAAATAACTCACTCTGCTGATTTAACTGTTATCCACATATTAGGTTCAGCAAATAATTCATGACTTCAATGACAGTTCTGAGAACAGCTGCAACTTAAGTAATCAATTATAGATGCATCTCCCCCAGGCACCTAAAGAGAATGGGAGTTTATTCCATAGTGTTAAGGATTTTTATTCCCTCAGTTACTATGCCATGTCAAATCTCATCTTTGAAATGGTGACCAAATTCCCCGAGTTCTGGCATGGCGCATGCATGCATAATCAAGCAGTCAGACTTTTATTTGGGTGATTCTCTTGTGGCTACTTATGCAGTTGAAATAAGTCCAAACATCTTTTAGAGAAAGAGGAAATATAAGTTCAAAGGATATAAAGTATATACTCCTGTGTCATCTTTTCTAATACAGCATTTGTTAGATGGGTGATTAAATGCAATGCTGCCTAAAAACATGAGCTTTTGAATCAGACAGGTCTGTGTTCAATTTCTGGCTCTTTTAATCCCTACCTGACTAACCTTGAGTAGATAAAATGATGTCTCTGAAACACTTTTTGCCAATAGTGAATATAAGAATGATCAATTTTTCTGATTTATTTAAGAATTAGTTAAAAGTGCCCATGTAGTTAATGCCTGTTAATAGTTTCTAAAATATATCTGATTTTATATTTTTAAATTATAAGAAAGAAACACTCAGTTTATTATCCATTACTCTTTACTGAATGAGGAAGCCACAGGCTCAAAAAGATTCCCAGTATTATTTTTTGTAACTTAACTCTGAGGATATGGCTCTACAGCCCTTGCAACAGCAGCAGCATAATTGTCTTCATTATCATCATCACCAAGACCATCCTTGTCACACTAGCTTGCATTTAATGGGGCACTCTGCTAAAAGTTTTACATAAATTGTTTTATTCATGTCTTATAATATTTCCATGAAGTCCATACTGTTAATATCATGAAAGACAGTCTTCATAAAGCTTAAGCAACTTCTCCAATTCACTCTGTGTGCTCTCAGAAATCAAGCTTGGTCAGATAACATCGAAGACAACCCAACATAAAAACATTAAATATTAAATTATCAATGTCATGGGCTCTTTTGTGTCCTTCCACAATTTATGTTGAAGTCCTAAACTACAATGACTTCAAATATGATTGTATTTTGAGATAGGATACTTAAAGGAATAATTACATGTAAATGAGGTCATGAGGAGGAGCTCTAATCCATTACAATTCATGTTCTGATAAAAAGGGGAAATTGGGGCACAGACACACACACAGGAAAGTGAAGGCAGTGGGCCCTCTGCAAGTGAGGAGAGAGACTGTAGAAATAAACCTGTAGATATCTTGATCTCAGACTTCTACTCTCCAGGACTATGAAAAAATAAATCTCTGTTGTTTAAGCCACTCAGTCTCTGGGACTTCATTATGACAACTATAGCTAACTAGTACAGATGCCCCTCTACCTAACAGTGGGGTTATCTCCCAATAAATACATCATAAGTGGAAACTATCATAAGTTGAAAATGCATTTAATGCCCCAATTGTACCCATTGTAAAATAGAAATATCAAAAGTTAAACAATCATAAGTCCAGACGGTCCTCAGTTTATGTTGGGGTTGTACCCTGATAAGACCAAGGTAAAATTGAAAAACTATCAGTAGAGCTATCATAAATTCAAGACTATACAGTCAACAACAGTTTGTTTATGAAGTTCCATGTCAAGAACATCTGACTATAAACACAAATGCTAAACAATTATGACTTGAATTTTATCCACCCCCCCAGTCAGCTCTTTAGCTTGGAAAATCTTTAAGTATACTTGAGTTAGTCTTCTAAAAACCTATAAATATCCCACTTCTAATATTGTGGTAAGACTCAATCAAGAGTCTAGGACCATAGTGGTAATTGGTCTTTCTCATTCAATGGCTTGTTTTTGTTTAAATTTACTTTTGCTTCAGTAATTGGCTGCCTGGTGATATTTTTGGAAATTTTGTTGTATGTAGTTTTCACCAAAATTAATGAAACTCTCTTGCTGTTGTAGCTCAAAACCTTCATTTTTAAAATAACAGGCCCAAGTGATTCCCATTGACCCTGTGGTTCAGAACCCTCTGACCATAACAGTGGGACAAAATTCACATTGGATCTGAATTCTGTATTGTTTTCCTCAAGATCCCAAATGTTAAATTAATTTTGCCTCCTGAGAAATAGGATTACTTGATAAAAATGCCTTTTTTTTTTTTTTTTTTTACTAAATCATAGTTGTGTACATTAATACTATCATGGGGTACAGTGTGTTGTTCCATATACAATTTGAAATACTTTCATCCAATTGGCCAACGTAGCCTTCATGTCATTCTCATAGTTGTTGTGTTAAGACATTTGTATTCCACATTTAGAAAGATTCACATGTACCCTTATAGGAAAAATATAGGCGTGAGCCCAGCAATCACTCTCCCTCCACCCATTCTCCCCCCTCCCCTCCCCTCCCTCTCCCCTTTCCCGCATTCTTGGGCTAAAATTGGGTTATAGCTTTTCTACAATAGCTAAAAATTAGTTTCATAATAGGGTTGAGTACATTGGATAAAAATGTCTTGCTCCCAAGTTTCTTTCTAGTTTAAGTTCTAATCTGTTAAAAGTGATACATAGAAAAAAGGTAGGCAAAGAGCCAAAAAGCCTGCACTTTAAGTTGAAAAGGCATAAATAGGTGTCATTTGGATGCACTTTCATTGGCCTTACCTTGTATCCCGAAGAACTGCATCGCTCAGTTCTGTATGCCAGGAGTCAAGAGTTTTGTTGGGATTTTGATGAGTGACAGCTAGACTATTGACTAGGTTTTAGAAATATGAAGCTGGACAAGAATTACTATTACTCCCCATGTCACTAATCAGTGCAGTTCTATATACTAATGATTCTGTATTGCATGAACCTATACCCTATCTGTGCCAGACACATTATTTACATTTTTACACTATAATCCTAATTATTAGAAATATCATTTAAATGTTATATTGTATCAAGGATGATTTAGAATTACGATTGCCACCTTTTGTTATAAACAAAATTGTTCATGTGAGAGGTACTTTAGAAATAAAAAAGAATTACAAACATTTAATGATGTGAATTTGGGGGAATAGAATTAAAATAAAGCTTCCAAAAGAAATAAAGATTCTAAAAATCTTCTATAGGTTAAGGTAAATAAAAGAATTTCAGACACTGAAAAACTTAAAACTGTCTTTATTTTAGACCCTCCAAGCATGACTTCAATACTACTCTTTCTCTTTCTTCAAATACCTTTTAATAGTCCTTCTAAATAGTGGCCTCTTTCTGGCCCACTTCCCTTTTTTATGGCTATCCAGACACTTACACAGCTAATTTACCACTTAAGGTTAAATATCTTTCAGACTAGGGCAACCACCCTAAGGTTGATATTAAGACCTGGTCCCCTTCTGTGCTGAGAACAGCTATTAAAGACTTCCCAAAACCCAGATAAAATAGGTAAAAAGATTAACAGAGGGATTTTTAAGTACTTTTAGCAATACTATTACCTAAGTCTTTTATACTTATGTCTGCATTAATTAATTCATATTTAAGTAGGAATCTCAAACCCAGAATAATTGGAAGGAAAGGAGAAATGTCAATACCCCAAGGATGATGTAAGGAAACTGGAATTTCAAAGGAAACAAGTGGGTTTAGAAAACACATAGACCTCGGACAAATCTACTGGAGGCTATTTCCGGTCTTTCCCATGATTGTAGACCAGACCCTAATCAAGTCCTTCAAGCAAAGAAAGAACAGTCCACTGGAGACTTTGGAATGATCCTCTTATCATCTTTAGATAAGATCCATTAGTACATCCAAAGGTAGATATGACTTTACCTCTTTCTCCAGTTTTTGAAAATTAACTTTAGCCAGCAGGAAGGGATTTGATATGCCAGCAAAACCTTGATAAGAAAACGATCAAGCAAATATCACAATCACAGAGCATTTCTCAAAGGCACAGACCAAACTAAAGTTCTTACACATAAAATAAGTAGATAATATTTCTCTATTCATCAAGACTGAGAGAAATAAGCTTCTTGATTAAAGCACCTCTTAGATTAAGATGAGCAAAAAGGTATTGTCAAAGCCATTGATTCCTATTATGTGGAAAGTGAAAACAAAAATAAATGGCTGATGAGTGAAGTACCATCAGGGCAATTTTGATAACATTTTCTCAATACTCTTAAACACAAAAGAGATATTTTGCTGAATATTTTTGCACAACCTTGACAAAAATTGGTACAGGAGGTATACCAAATACATAAACCTTACCACTTCATACAATCTCTCCCTCATGCTCGACAGGTTTCATATGTGATATCTGCTACTACAATATGGATGTATGTGTGAAGTAAATGGACATTGCACTAAATGATCTTTTAATGACCTTTTTCTGGGTCCTTGAAGACCCTCCCTATCTGAATAATATTATACCTATTTTTCACATTGAATTACTAGTAATTTTGTTTTTGAATAGAATATCTTCAGGAAAAGTAGTATGGTTCAGTGATCTCTTATAACCATAGATTAGCATCATTATCTGGTCCTCTTAAGATTCTTTGCTCAAGAGTGTGGTTACTTGTAACTTTTATGTCCGTGAGGGTGAAGGTGACATCCTCTTTCACTCATCAACTCTTATAATGTAAACTTTTTTTATTAGCTTGTCTTTTCTCCCCTAAATTGGATCTACTTTACTTTAAACAGAGAAGGGGAACTACTGCATAGGGACCAGGTAATATATTATGTCAACCAGGAACAGGACAGGCAGCTTTCCTTTGCTGGCCCTCAGACAAACTCTATATGAAGGCTGGGTCTTATGGGGGGAAAAAAGAAAAGACTTTAAAGGAGAAAAGAAATGCTTTGGATCCAGTTTGACCACTTGCATATAGTCAAGTTTCAGAATAGAGATCCCTAGATTAAGGTCTTTTTGCTACAAGACAAAATGTTCCAACTCTTAACCTTTAAGCAGCACATTCCTGGAAGATTTACAACTCGCCATGCCTAGGAATACTTCAGAAACAGATTCTCCTTAGAGAAAGCAGCTTCCACCAAATGTATAGAATAAGACAGGAATGCAGGAGATAGATGATTACCACCCAAAACTTTTCAAAAAGACCTAGATGACCAGAGCCTCAAAGTGGCATGCCTTCATCTGCACTGAATGTATTTTATTCTTTATATTTCTGGATATTGTGTATCCCGTTTGATGCTTTAACATTCTTTTTTAAAGTTATTATTTCATCACAATTATGTATGATGTCTCTGTCCTTAATATCACTTTCTGAAACCTCAGTTACTGCTTGATATGAATCCAATACCTAACTGTAATTTGTTCAGAACTTGCCTAAAGCATACAAATAGATCAGTGCCAGCAACTCCTTTTAGTCCTGTCCATTTATGATAATGGATTCGGTTTCATCAGTAATAGTCTGAGACACTGATAAACCTTTTATCTGGCAGATGGAAAAAACCACTTACTCCATCTAAAATCATATATTATGTCCCACTTCGTAAGAGAAGTTTCTGATTTAACTAGAATAGCAGCCAGGGGCAATTTGTAGGAGTTAGGGTCTGTAACTTTTTAAAAGACAAATCTCAGAAAGGAAACATAAACAAATCTTATGTTTTCAAATTATCTCTCATATTTATCTTTCTTATTATGCAGGTGAATCTTGTGATGATTCTCTGCTACATAAACTATTAATATATCTAATGATGTCTCTGCTTAATTTTTTTCTTATGTAACTATATCCAGTGGTCTCAAAATTGCACAAAGTTATTTAACAACTGTATACGCTCGTTAGCTATTTGACTTTTGGTATGAAGGGTTACTCATCATTGTCAGCAAACTGGAAAGGAACTTCTCATCTTTGTAAACCAAAGGTCATCTTCAACATAGTTCCGATAAAATTTTGGATCCATTCTTCTCAGTTATATCTGTTGCCCAGAAAAGTTGTTGCTCTATAATTTGACTAAATAAGGAAGAAAATCGAAACCTAATTTAAGGTACAAAACCTTATTCACTTGAGGGAAATTTCTATAAATATCTTCAGTCCTTGAATATCTGTACTTTAAAACAAGAAGGTGGAAAAACGTTCTACATGTTATGATGCATGGTAGAATCAAAGTTAAGCTAAATGTGATGATAAAATCAATCTATTCCTCATCTGAAAAATTTGAGTAGTTCAAAAAAATTAAGGGCGGCTCAAACTGGAGAAACTATAAACAATCTTTGCCTGCAAAAAAGGTGCAAGCCGTGTTTTATGGAAAGAATGTTGTATTTAAATTTTTGCAGAATTTTTTAGGATATTGAATATTACTAAGGCAATCTGTGAAGCACATAATGAAAGCATTAGATTTAGTCACTTGATTTTATGAGTGGTTCAGATAAGGAATGGGATCTACTCTCTCGAGGAACTAGTTGGTCCCTGCTTGAAAAACAGTGTTTAACCCCTTAAAAAACTGTTTGTTTGTTTGTATTTTTAGAATGTGTCACTTTGTATTTTGAAATGCTGTTGCATGGTTGTTCTCTCACCAAATGCTCCAACAAAAGATCATCCGACAAGAACAGGGAGACTTGATGTATACGGTGGTTGGAATTAGCACCATTGAAAATATAATATAGTGAACAATTCTTGAAAGAGCAGCATAGATCTGGAATAGTAAAATCCCCAGAAAATCACTGTGTGTGCTTAGATGATAAATGGCTCCAAAGAGGAGGTGAGGATTGAGAACACCTCTGCCAACATTTGTTAGTTATGAGACATCAGCCAGCAAAGGGAAGACTATACACAAATTGATGATGTCACTGTTGGCTTCAGAAAATTCTTGGAGATCAAATTATCTTAGACAATAGTCTGCTCATCTGAGGAAGCAGCTTACTTACCTAACAATCACGCATTAACATTTGTTTAAGATGTTCACCTCACCACAGGCGCCAATCCTAAACATTTATAGGGAGCACTGTATAATCTAAGCCAATTTGGCACCTTGTATGACACACCCAAGCCACTTGAGCCCAGACCTCAAAACCTTATAATTGACTCTCTTATGTTTTATCCATCTGATAGACTTATAAAATTCTATTAAGATGGTGATCTCTGTTGTGACAGTGAATTCTAACAAATGTAATTTTATTGTATTAACAAGTTGTCTGATGATATTAGAGGGAGTTCAACTGTCGCAACACTTTATAATGGAAAAGACAAAAAACAGTGAAATAAAAGACCTTGGTTAGATTCATTACTCACTCCAGTCAGCTGAGACATGTAAAACAAGGGCCTAATATTTTCACACAATAAATTTATGGATGAACTTAGAATAATAATCTTTCTCCTTCTGGATCACAAGGTTCTTAAGAAAGTATTAGGACATAATGGCAAAATTAAGGGGCATTGCCAAATATTGAGTTATTTTAAAAGTGTGAGATTATAGTACTATAAGGTGTGTATAAAACTGACCGTATAGATTAGGACACCTTTGAGAGTGAAGGTGGCTCTATTTGTGCATGTTCTAAGACACATCTTATAAAAGAGAAATATCCCAGGCAAACTCCTGGCATCATCGCATAATTATGAGAGTAAATTCAAGTATTTCTTTTATTCAGGTATAGGATAATCAGGTTTTATTCTTAACCAAAAAAACCACTATCACCATCACCAGCAACAGAAGTATTCTTTCTGTGGATAGATAGATCACCAGGGAAACTGCACCTGACTTAAGTTTAGGACCGTAAATCAGATTCAAATAAAACACCAGGGAAAGACTGAAATATGATTTTGTTGATTTCTGCCTCCTGACAGCTTGTGTTGCTCCTGTTGTTGTTTTCTTAGTATCAGGAAAAAGTAACTCAAATCAGTACGTCAATAAAATTTAGCTAAAGTTTCCAGCTGCATTTAATTGTGTTCTGCATCTTCATTAAATATCATAACTGGGAAGTTAAGACATAGATAAATGTAGTGAAATACACAGGTTAGCATGAAAAAGTGGGCAGTGGCACAAGAAGATGTGCTGTAGATGGTTCACATGCTAGATAGCAGGTCCCTACTATACACAGTTTCTATTTTATTTTGTTTTCATTTTCTTCAAGGTGCATAATTTAAAAATTGAGTTCACTTTGCCACGTAGCAAGATACTTAATCTTCTTTAAAATGACATTGCAGAACAGTGTCATATTTCAGGTAGAAATTGAAAGCAAACAACTGCAAAATAATACACATCATGAAATTGTTAATCACAAAATAACTTACCAACTCTGGAATTTAACAGTAATTCAAACAAAACAAGAACTAAAATAGTTTATTACATTCTGAACTTTTTTTATACCTCTATGTTTTAGATACCATGAAACAACTTATATTTACCAAAAGTTTCACTTTATTTTAATTTTTAACATTTAATTTAAGCTGAATGGTAAAAATAATTATATACATGAAAAGTCAGAAGTCAAGTGTATGTATCTTTTTAAGCATATTCTTTTTTATTTCACAAAGCTTCTACAAAATTGATAAATTGACAGGGAAGTAAACTGAAGAACAGGAGCTTTTTTAAATAATTGTAAACACCATTTATTTAGAAAGGCAAAAAAATTGTAACCTTCTGACAAAACAGGCTACAATTAGTATATTTAACAACATGGAAGTTGTTCACAATAAACTGAGATTAGTAGCATCCAAGCTAAAAAGAATCACTAAGAAAAAGACATTAAAAATCTTTTTAAAAGATAACAAAGAAATGTCTCTAGATTACAATTGGAGAGAGAGAAAATGAGCAAGAAGGGAAAACAGACAAAAAAAGAGAAGCATCCCAAGAGGTGAAAAGAAATAGCCAGATGTAATGAATTCTAGACTAAATGATATAATAAGAAATGACTTATTATATTATTACTATATTAATAATAAGTTCCATTTGTATTTAAATTCTTTTGAGACTGGAATATATTATTAAATTAATTTATATTTAGACTATTACTTGAATATGTTTTGCTGTTCAACTATCTTTTTCTGACTCAAAGGGGAATTAAAGACAATTTTTTTCATACTGAGTATGAATTATTGAGTATATACTCAAAAGATTAATGAAAACAAATTTTATGGCTACTCTCAAAGTATGAAAGGAGTACACATGTTTTTGTTTTTTAAATTTCCCAATATTTCAGGGATACAAATAGTTTGTTTTCATGAATTGCATCTGTACAGTTTGATTCAAAGTTTTAAGATTGCCCCTCAGCTGGATACTGTGCATTGTACGCATTTGGTATGAAGTCACTCCTGCCCTCCTCACTCTCCCACCTGCTTGTTTTCTGTTGAGTTTTAATACCAAATGTGCATATGGGTATTGATCAGTTACTTTCAGTTTAGTAGTGAGTAAATATGGTGGTATTTTCGTTTTTTGTTTTTCCAATTCTTGCAGAACTTCTGTGGTCTCTACTTCCATCCATGTTGTTACAAAAAATATAAGTTCAACAATTTTTTTCCTATGGCAAAGTAGTTCTCCATGGTACACTATACCAAATTTCATTATTCCATTCATGTATTTATGGACACTTAGGGTACTTCCACATTATGTGATTGTGAGTTAACACTGTAATTAATAAACATTCAAGTGCCCGTGTCTTTTTGGAAAAAAAAAAAAAAGTGACTTTTTTCCCCTTGAATAAATACCCAATTGTGAGACTGCAGGATCAAATTGTAGGTCTACTTTTAGTTCTTTGAGGTTTCTCCATATGAATTTTCGTAGAAGTTGTACTAGTTTGCAGTCTTACCAACAGGGTATCAGTGTTCCTTTCTTTCTATATCTATTGTGGCATCTGGAGTTTTGGGATCTTTTGATAAGATCATTCTTATCATTCTCACTATAGTTAGGTGGTTTTCATTTGCCTTCCTCTGATGATTAGAGTAGTTGAATATTTTTTTTCATGTGTTCACTGTGAGTTTTTCTTCTTTTGTAAAGTTTTTGGTCATACCTGTTGTCTATTTCATAATTGGATTGTTTGATATTTTTTGCTGATTTGCTTGAGTTGTTTATACATTCTGGTTATCTGCTCTGGATCACATGTATAGCATGAAATATTTTCTCACATTTTGTAGGTTGTCTATTAGGTCTGTTGATATTCCTTCAGCTGTGCAGAAGCTTTTTCATTTAATCAGACTCCATTTGTTAATTTTTGCTATTTCCGTGACTGCCTTTGGTGTTATATTCAAAAATATTCGCCTAGGCTAATGTCTGTAAATTTTTTCCAGTATTTTCTTCTAAAATTATTACAGTTTCATGCCTTAGGCTTGAAGTCTGTTACCCATTATAAATTAATTTTTGTGAGCAGTGAAAGATGTGGGTACTGTTTCAATATTTTACATGTGGCTATTCCATTTTTTCAGCACCATTTATTGAATAGGGATTCTTTTCCCCAGTGTATATTATTATCTGCTTAATCAAGGACCAGATGGAAATATTAGTATGGTTTTATACCTCAGGCTTTTGTTCTTATCTATTGGTCTGTATGCCTATTTTTCAATCAATACTATGCTGTTTTGTTTACTGTAGCTTTATAGTATATACCTTGAAGTCAGGTAGGGTGATGCCTCCTGATTTGTCTTCTTTTGTTTAATGTTGTTTTTGCATTCTAGGCTCTTTCTGGTTCCATATAAAGTGTAGAATTTTTTTTCTGGATATGTAAAAATGAGTTTTTTGTTTTGTTTTTGGTTTTGGTTTAAATATTTGTTTGGAGAATGAGACAGCACACTTCTACTCAATGAACAGAAAAATTTTTACAGTAGTCTTTTAATTTTTGCACTTACTCTTGGTCTCTGCCTTGAGTTTCCTTGAACATGAATGTAATCTGGCCGCCTTTGATGTTTCAGGAATTTCACATTTCTTTTCAGGAAAGGCATGCTCCTGAAGCCTCAGAAAAACTTTGTTTTCTTGCCATCAGTACTCAAGTTGAGTTGCTGGCACCAGTTCCTCAAAGTCTCTGGACACACATCATTAATGGGAGGCAAAATGATTGGCAAGGGAAGATCAAGTATTTTACATCTAGCTTTTTATTATTTATTTGTTGGAGGTAGATGAACTTCATTGTGTTTCTGGGGATTGTTCAGTTTGACATCAGAAGTTGAAGAAGCAGTTGGTTCCATTTGTTCATTATTGAATCGTCTTTAACTGGAACCAATGTCAATTACACTTTCTTCTTCATCTATTTCCTCCTCAGAGAAATTCTTCTGGCTGCTACCGTGATTTGAGTCTGACATTTTTTCAGCAGGACCTGGGGAACTTAAAGCCAGCAATGGTAAGGATAGGTGCAGTTTACTTCTTTTAATCTATTTTCTGTGGTGTGTTAAAATTACAAAGACAATTTGGATTTAAAATTTTAATACTTGACAAAATAAATTCATTATTTCTCAAAATAAGTAAGTTTAGAAGAATTAAAAAGTGTCTTTAAAAACTCATATGTATATTAGCCCACCACCATGGTACTTTTAAGGCCTGAGTAGAGAACTCAAGAAGAGTTACAGTCCTTAAAACCTCAATGCTAAAAAGTAATTAATATTGGCATCTGCAGAAACAAGCTGATATTGAAACCCCAAATTAAAATATATTTAAGTCTCAAAAGGAGGAAATGAGAGAGGATACCTGAGAAGGGTAAGGTCTAGAAGAACAGGTCTTCTCAAGAAAACTACAGGGATACACCTGCAGGGTCCTCTCCAAGGTGACTCAGCTCTTGGGAATTTGTAAACTTAACTTCTTGGAACTTGGAAATTTCCAAGTTCTGTGAAATCCTGTAGTTCTGTAGGGGCTGGAACAGTATCTCCTGCTTGATTTAAACTGGCCAATGAGAAGGGTACCTGTGGGGTGGGGTGGAACTTTTCAAATGTCGATAAAAAGGGAAAGACCAAGCCAGTGGGGGAGTGCAGCCATTTGGAATTCTTCTATGCCATAAGCTCCCAGCTGGTGAATAAAGCCCTTCCTCTTACACAAAAATGCAAAAGGAAGGCAGCTTCCAAATAAGCTACTTTGAAGAGAAGTAGCATGAAAGGGTACTTATATGACAGTGAGTAGATGGAACTACCCAGGAGCAATCATAGCAAAATCAGAGAACAGAAACTTCAGCAAAGTTTTAAGAACATGGGCATATGCTTTTTTCCCAAAGGGGATACCTATGATGTAAATCAGAAAATAATATTCCAACAGTATTTTGGGGGGAAGGTATTAATTGTTATTTGCCTGAAACTGGGGCTTAACACAGAGCTAACTGCAACTTTCTTCCTGGGAGTTAGGGAAAATTGTTATGAGAACATGGATATTCAAGATAGTTGAAGAAAATATAGCCTTTCATACTTAATTATGTAAGAATTCATGACCGTCTTTGAATAAACTTGACAATTATCTGTCTTTGTGTAGCACAAAATCTCATACCTTGTTCAGACTTGAACAATTTTAAACTTTGTGACATTCAGCGTGAACTCAAAACATTTATGTCATAATTACCTTAGATGAGTCTAATACAGTGCAATTGCTATCCTGATTTTCCTTACAGAAGTGAATAATTGTTCATAAGAATCTCAATAATAAATAAAATAATCCAACTTAATGATTCCATTATAAGATAATTTATAATCGTTGACATGTTCAGATACAGGTGAAAATAGTTACATTTATTTTTTTCTCTCTGAATGCTCATAATGTGATATGCCACTTTGATTTACTATTCTCAAATTCTTTGAGTAGCAATACTTCATGATTTTTTTTAAAGTATTCAATAAGCACTCTTTATGTGCTAATTCAGTACTCACCAATACTGAGAGACCAGTTTTTCAGACACTTTGCGTAGGCACTAAATGGTAGTGGCTTCCTGAAAAATGATATCTATTGACATTATTATTTCTACTGTAATACATTTAAGGGCCCTTGAATTATACTTTAAGCTCTCTCTCTTGAATCCATGACTGTTTTCTTTTATTTAGTGTTTGCTGCTATGTATATTTGCTGCCTATTCTATAGTGGAACAACTCTTCCTCTGTATTGATGGGAATTTATTTTACGTGTGAGAAAAAAATTCTCACCTATCAAAGACTGACTGCCTATACATCTATATATTTAATTACCAAATTATTTAAGTGCATATTTCTAATAATTATTCTGTGCCCATTATTGTGCTGCAAAAATTACTATATAGACCCTGGAGTGTCTTTATAAACCCATGGAGATCAAGGGTTAATAATACCCCCGAATGAAATAACTATAAAATTACTCAATGATTCTGGTTTGTTTTGTCTGCTATGGACAACTAGAGGGACTTCCTGGATTAAGGGGACTCAGAGAGATTATAGCCTCTGTTTTGCTAGAAGATTCACTCCCTTACTGCCTCTGACAAAGCAAATTGCAATGTTGCAGAGGTACGTTAAAGGGTACCAAATACATTAACACTACCTCACACTCTGCTCCTTAGGCATACAATTATATTGAGCTGAAGAGAAGAAGCAGATAAGAGAAATTTCCCTGGCCCTCCCCAATTTGCTAAAACCAGTACATAAATTTACAAATTTATTTCCCCTCTGCTCTCTACCAGGACAGACAAAGTTTGATCCTGGAACACACCATTAAACTCCTGTTAGCAGAGACAGCAGCAGAGAAATCTACATGGCAAACTTTATTCAGGAGACTTGATCTATCATATATTTGCCTCCCTACAATTTGCCAACCCTAAGAACTCTTCTTCCTGTACATTGTTAATTCTCTAATATCTATTTTTCTCTGCTGAAGATCCTGTATATGCAATAGTTGTAAGTCTATCCTTTGAGAATTATTTATTCCCTGGGTGTCTCCCATGTATATATGAAACATACTTTATAATAAAGTGTTTTTCTCTTGTTAACCTGTGTTTTTTCATTAGAGTCTATGAGTAGAATAAACAACTTTCTTTTTGCTCTCATACCAAAATGAACATAGAAGTCTTTTAAGACCAATTGCATGGGAGATTTTCCCTACTTACTAAACAAGCAATTAACTTCGTAGCAAACACAAGCTGAGTACCCTCTAATTCAATTTCAACACTATACTCTTGGAGGTAGCATCAGATTCCATAGCTTGAGAACTCAGTTCCCCAGACTGATTACCTTCAGAGAACCTCTTTCCTAGTTCCCAGAATTTTTGACCAATTGCCTTTCCGTTGGAATTCCCATGACCCCCTCTTTGAGGTTGATTGACTTGTACTAGAGGCTCACACAACTCAGGGAAATGCATAATTTACTTTTTGTTATGAAGATACAAAGGATAAAGGAAGAGTGCAGAGCTTGCACAATCTATCCTGAGAACCACCCTCTAGATACTTTGACACATTTATCTCTTCCTCGTCCTTATGACGTTTTATGGAGGATTTTTTAAGTTAGTATGATTGATTAAATAATTAGCCATTAGGAATCAACCCCTTTTCTTCCCCTCTAATCATGCCTGATACTTCCAGTATCCAGAAGCCACCTGGATGCTTCCAGTCATCAGTCAACTCATTAGCACACAGAAAGAGGTTACTTTGGAGATTCTGATGATTTCAGGAATTGTATGCCAGGAAATGGGGTCTAAGAACAAATATATATTTTACAATATTATGTGCCCCCAGCTAAGAAGTCAGAAGGGTAGAGGAGAAATTATTTTTTTCTCCTCTCTTACACTTCATAAGGAATGGAGGGTAGTCTCTGGCCACTAGCCAGCTAGAAAATGATTTGCCCAATCCAATAACCTAAAGGAACTCAATTCTTCCAACCACTACATGAACTTGAAAACTTAGTGAGAATGGCTCACATCATGAAGTCCCAAAGCACCAAATGCTGGTGTGGATGCAGAGGGAAAACAACACTCACTCACACACTGTGGATGGGATTACAAACTAGTTGAACTTTTATGGAAAGTAGTAAGTAGTTTAGAGATTCCTCAAAGAACTTAAAGTTCATCTGATGTTTGACTCTGTAATCCCACTACTCAATATTTACCCAAAGGAAAAAAAGACATTTTATACAAAGGTCACTTGCACACTAATGTTTTTATTGGCACAATTTACAACTGCAAAGATGTGGAAACAACCCAAGAGTCCATCAGTTCATGAATGAACCAATAAAATGTGACAGATGTACATATATACTCTAGAATACTATTTAGACATAAAAAGAGGGTGATCTAGTATCCTCTCTACCAAACTGGATAGAATTGGAGACCATTCTCCTAGTGAAATATCACAAGAATGACTAAACAAAACACCACATATACTAAATTGAAACTGGTTGGTCAGCACTTTTGTGATCGTATGGTAGCAAAACTCAGTGAAACTCAAGCGGGTGGGAAGGGGACAGAGTGAAGTCCTGCCCAACAGGTTCGTTGTGCAGGTACATGGCACACTTTCCGGGTGAGGGGCACAACTAAAATTTTGACTTAAAATACATGAAAACATCTATGCAACCAAATTGTGTGTATCCTTGTAATATTCTGAAACTCAAATAATAATGATAAAATAAAACAATTCAGGAAAATAGACACTAAAAAAATAACTCATTTGTTTTCTGCCATCTATGCTCATTTTTTCCACTAGACCATACTCTCAGGTGACAAAAGAGCTAAGAGTATGAATTAAAAGACTGCTGCCTGGACTTCCTCACTTAGTGTTCATCTTCAGGGTCTTTGTTGCCATACATACCTGGCCTCTCTATCAGAAGGTAAGAAAACAGGAGGGACATTTGAATTTAAAGGCAAGGAGAATAGGCTACAGGCAGCTTGCTGGGTTTAATTATGTTATTAGCCACTGATGCCTGATTCTTGCCAAAATAGAGGAAATGTACATGGGATTCAGCTTAGTTCACACTAGATAAGGCTCTAAACCATCATTACGACAGCATGCTGTTGCCTTCATTACTTTTTTGTTATAATTGTTGTTCATAAGTTTTCCCCAAGACAATGGTTTAACAATCTGTATTCAAATACTAAATCTACTGCCTATGACCAACGTAGCTGTGAGAAATTTTCATGTTTTTACCAAAATTCCCACAACTCATAAATTATTATTTACCTATTTAACCTACTTGATAGAATTTAGATGACAAAATGCTTGCTAAAGAGTCGGACTAACACCGAGCACTATTAAATATTAAAACCTACAAATGCAGGGTCAATGTGCAATTGATTTAAACCTCAATTGCCTTAATGCAATTATTGCATTCTGGCTTGAGCCCTGACAAGGAAATATAAAGCTGGTAAAGTCAATTTTAGAAAATATTTTCTAAAAATCAAAAGTGATAGGTAAAGAAAACTAATAACTTAAAACAGATGTGATACATCACCCGAACCAAGTGTTGAACTAATCACAGTATATTACAATAGCTGCTCTGAAAATTAAACATCAATTGAAACACTGTTGATACTGCCTACTACTATAAAATATCATTAGGGCAGACAGTCCCGTGTCAAAATTATTTGTACTGAGAGTATTTTCATGTTATTATGTTATATGGAATCTCTTGGGAGAATAAGACATTTTAATGAATAAATTAACAATAAGATTATCTTTAAAATTTATCTATAGTTCACACATACAAGATTTATTTCTATGATGACTATAGTTTCTCCCATATTCAAACTTGACGCAGAATTAAAGACTCAAAGGGCTAGTAACATGTTGGATTAAGCATCCCTATTTTAATGATTGAACATAACAAGATACATACTGCAAACTCAGAACTTAACCTGTAGAGGATTACAGCTAATTGAGAGTCATCTCCTACAACCACTCATTATAAGAAGTGACTTTTTGTTCTAGGAGCTCACTTCAAGGATACTGTTCAGCTAGTATTCCAATGCATTCAACCACTATTTCACTCTTTCCAGCTGTAAATGCTTCAAGAACATATTGAGGGATTATGTCCCTCTTCAAATTTTGTCACCTTCACTCAAATTTTTCAGGCCTTAGTTTCTTTATTGGCAAAATTAAGATAATGATTGTATTACTTCATTGGGCTATTAATAAAATTCAATCACTTAATATATGGAGTATATGGCATAATGCCTGGCATAAAGCAAGAAATGAAATAAGTGTAATTTTATTCAAGACACACACAGGCATCACTCTCAATTAACTGAGATATCCCTTCTATTTCTATAACCTAGAAATCAAACACATTTCCTTTGTGTTGACCAAATTCTTATAATGATTAATGAATCGAATCCAGCAATGGAATGAAATGAGGGGGGGAAACAGAGCAGTGGGCTGAGAGTTAGTACTGACAAAATATACCTTGGTTAGAATTATACACAAATAATAATTTTAAATGAGATGATCTCTTTTGGAGAGATAACAATAATGCCTTTCACGCTTCAGGTTTAATTTTAATTCTTCACGGCTTGACACACTGTTAGCTTTATTTTTTTTTAACTTCATGAAACACCTTCAACAAAAAAACAGAAAAACATCAATCACACAGCTATGGCAGTACAAGCTACACTTTGAAGTTTGAAAGCACTCTGCATAGGTAAGACTTATTTTTATTTAATCACAAAAATCTTTAAGAATATTCTGGATTTTTTGTTTAATTTCATATCATGTTAGAGGTTTATACTCTATGAGAGATATGTACAGTTAGTCGTTTCAGCCAAAAATGAATATAATAAAACTCCCTAAAGTCTACAGAGGACAAGCAGAGGATTGGATAAGAAACACTAAACAGAGTTCTCAGCAGTTGCTTTGTAGTTGGCATAAAGAATAAAAATTAATAACTCTGGGGAGACTTACTCACATGCAAATTGAAATGAATTGACTATGCTTACTTAATATTTTGTTGATTTGTTGAGATTATCTTTGGAAAAAATATTGATGATTATAAGCAGTTTATTAATCTTTACACACTTTTCTTAAAAAGTCTGTGCATAAATTAAATATAGGAAAGAGAAATAATGAATTCACATGTTACTGGGGCAAAGGTATACTCTCTCAGTGAGCAAACTAAAAAATCATAAATCTCTGATTATACCTTGCCACTTAAGCACAAGTAACACATGTTGTATACTATGTAAACCCATTATCTTCTTAACAATTTATCTATTTCAGGTAAAATGACTGCCTAAAGAGATAAAGATCTTCAATTTTTCATACTTAATGATTCACAATTTTATTTCAATTCTATGACTTGTGAAAACTATTCTTGTCTTTTACTGTGAGTCTTTAAATTTTCTTAAAATGCATTTGTAACTTCAAGTTAGAAAGTGTAGATAGATAGATATAAAAAATAAAACTCAGATGTCTTCCTCAAATGCACACACATTCTAGTAATGTTTGAATTAAACCGAGTGAAGAAGTTGGTGTTTGCCATTTCTGCTCCAACTTTCTGACACTGAAATCTACACTATAACTTCTAAAAGCATTCCTGCTATCAGGTTTTTAATTTCAACTTGCCTCCCAGAACTTAAATCAATTAATAAGATTTGGTAAATCTTGAAATCATGGCACAAGTTCATATTGATGTTCTAGTCTGCATTTTTCAGGACCAGGCCTTGGAAGCTTATGTAACAGCAGGAGTACCACTGAGTCTGAATGAAGTCAAGATTCTAAAGGTCTTTATAAATAAATCATCTCCAGAGGTAGGGGTACTGCTATTCCCAAGGATAGATGTCCTTTCATATGACAATGCTTGCAGCAATGGCAAGTAAGGGAAAGAAGATTCTAGAACACTCAGTTCACTTTTTCCAATTAGGACATGGCAACCAGCTAAGCAGCATTTCGGCAGTAACCAGAATCATTCCTTTTTAGTCACAACCCAATTCTTTCCAATTACTCTCCTGTGTGGGCTGAACTATTCCCCTCCCACCTGCCCAATTCTTCACCCAAATTTGGGCTTAACTTTAAGCTTGTTAGACTGCAGATCATCTTGCTATCACTCCAGGACTGCTGAACAGCCTGCAGAGAGGCTCTCCCTAGCCTATGTTCCAGTTGGTGGAAACCCAGCTGTGTTCTGGGCTCAGCTGGTTGTGAGACAGCAACAGCATAACCTCATTTCAACTGCTTCTTCTTTTCCTCTCAAAATAACTTGGGGACTGGCACAGGTTTTATTGAAAACAATCAACTTGATGTCTTTTTTTCTCTATTCTATATACATCAAAGGTAGAATTAGCTATGATGTAACATATTTTCTATATTATGTGTATCATATGTTTTATGTTATACTGATAATTGCTATTATTTCTGATAAATGCATACCGAACATTGAGTAGTTTGCTATGCATTTCCCTCTAAAATCATTATCAACTACATATTACATGCTTAATATTGGACCTATATATCCTCCCAAATTAAGAAAATAAATTCCCCATTTAAACAAAATTGCCCATAACTAAAGAAAAAAGATTGTGTTTCTTCTCATTGATTTTAATTACAACTTTCTTCTTCCCTATAAAATCAGATTACAATTTGAGAATGACATTAACTTTATTATGCTGTATCATTATAAAATGATTCCTGCTGATGGCAAGTTTAATTTAAATCATAGGAATAACATTTATAGCATCATATGTGCCATCTTGATTTGTAATATCTATTTCAAATGCTTTCCTGATATTTTCTTATGTTCTGTTTTTGATATAATTTACATCATTTTTCATGTCACTATACTCTCTGCAAACCTCAATACTGACTTGAAAAGTGTAACTTTATGATATTTCAATAATACTTGTTTCTGCACCTTTATGTATCCTTTAATTTACTAATGTAAGAAATTTTAAAATTACAGCACTCATGTAACTTGATGAAGTAAAATATTTTGGGTACTTACCTCCCAAATCCTGCCCCTTAGATACGTCATTTGTTGGTAAGACCTTGAATTTTTGTTTACAGCTCAAAAAGTATGAATAAAACAAGATAATAATTGAAAATTATAATTATTTTTTGGGATTGCTTTATTCATCTATTTATAATATTGCATTTGTTCTGTAATTATATTTACTATATTTATTTTTGTGTTGAGTGACTTTTGTGCTAGTTTTGAAACATATTTTAACCAAACTTTACTATTTGTTGATTCTAGTCTTGACCAATTGCTCAGTTAATCAGTATAACTCAGGATTAAGTAGATTTTTGTTTTAAATGTCAGTATTCTTTCAGTTTTTAAAAATATTTTAGAAGATATTCTAAATTGTGAGCACATAATTAGTTTAGGGGCTATGAGATTTTCACAACTACTTTAAAAAATGTTCAGTCCTTCACTCATTTATTTATTCAAAAAAATGTGAAATTTTATAACACATTAGGCAGTATTCCAAAAGATGGAAATATAGCAACAGTCCGGGAGGGAGGATGAGAATGAATTTAAAAAGAGTAACTCCAAATAAATAAAATAAGTATGAATTATATTGGGTGTTCATTAGAAAAAAAGTAAAGGATGATAATAGAGAAAACTTATATGCTCAGGAAGCCAGCATTTAAGCCACAGCTTAAAGAATGAAAAGGGAGCAGCTACGGGATGAATTATGAAAATGGAGTTTCAGGCAGAGAAAGAGCCCGTCCAGTGCCTCCCTACACTGTATTGGGAAATGAAATACTGTAAGAGTAGATAGTTTAACTATGGCTGAGTGACAAAAGAGTAATCACAGTGGATAATTTGAATTTTTTTCTTGTGCCTAGAAAAACTAATAGAGTTTCAATCAAAGATATTATACACACACACACATATACATATATATATATATATATATATATTTTTTTTTTTTTTTGAGACAGTCTCACTCCATCACCCTGGGTAGAGTGTCATGGTGTCAGAACTCACAGCAACTGCAAACTCTTAGGTTTGATCAATCTTCTGGCTTCAGCTTCCCTTGTACATGAGACTACAGGCAGGCATCACTATGCTTGGCTAGTTTTTATATTTTTTTTTTTTTTTAGTAGAAAAAAGGTTTCACTCTTGTTCAGGCTGATCTCAAACTCCTGAGCTCAAGCAATACACACGCCTTGGCTTCCCAGAGTTCTAGGATTATAGGTATGAGCCACCATGCCCAGCTTCAAAGAGATACTGATTTATGATTTACTTTTATATATATGTGTTTTTTTTAATTGAGACAGACTATTGTGTGGGAGAATTCATTAGAGAAAACAAATGCTTAAATAGCAAGACCATACCAATTGCCTTTTCCCTGACTATTGTGTAGGTGATTATGTAGAAACAAAGAGAGATGGATAAAAGCTAGCAGCCTTAGCTTTTTGAAAGTCTATTTTCAAAGTAGTCTCCATAAGACTTTCTTAGAAAGGAGTCATATAGACTGAAGGAAAGGGAAAAATCATTAAAGACACAGTTTCATGTAAGCAACAAGAAAAAATGATCCATTATTGAAAGATTGCAGAATGATCATATTTAGTGGATAAATCAATTTCCCTTTGAAAAAATTGATGGGTTTAATTCCATTAGCAGGGTCTTCAATTCATATTCAGGGACTAGAATTCTAAAGTAGAATGATCCATTCCTGAAATGAGTAGGCCAGACCAGAAGATACTGATGTGATACATCTTCATATCCTCTCCTCCATCTCTACTGTTTCATAACGAGGAGGCTAATCCATCGTTGTCTTCCGAGACCTTTGGAGGGATATTTGGAATATGCTAGTTTTTACTTTTCCTGGTATTTAATTCTTGCCATTTCTTGTGATTAGGTGTCATGCATTGGGTCTGGGTAGCTTTCTTTATTTCGATATAAATTCTGTCAATGACTATTATAAAAATAATTCAAAGTATGTGGTTGTGACTGTTATCTAGTTTCAATGTTGATGAAGGTATATATTTTTATGTTTGTGTATTTTTAAAATATTTCAGGAATCTTTTTGAGTGGTTAGAGAATTAAAAATTAGTTCTTCCCCTGTCTTCTTATAAGTCTCAAATATCCATTCATTGAATTTATTTGCCATATAGAACTATGTTGTTAATTTCCAGGACATGCATACGAACAGGAATTTAAACAGAGTTTAGGCCATGCAACCACTGAATACATTTGCCATGGCCATTCATTTGAAAATGCCCAATCTGAAATATGAGTCCTACGGTTAATTATGAGTAGCAGATCGGAAGTTAGAGTAGAGATTAGAAAGCATTTCTTTAACAAACTTATTAAATTTTAGTTACAAAATATCTTTATCAGCAGGGTGCTATGCAGCTTGAACTCATTTTAGAATTTAATAAAATAAGTCCATAGAAAGAATTGTCTTCATTAAAATATGTTTTATAAATAGGTTTAATTAACGTGATTTCAAATAAAAGCTCAGAATTAAAATAGAATCACAAAAGAAATTTCAAAAATATTTTTAAAAATTAGATATTTAATCTTTGCCCTCACAAAATAAGACTTCCATAGCTGAATAACAACAACAAAAACTCCAGCAAACAAATAAGAATTATTTTCACATTTCAGAGATGATTATTCAACCTGACCTATGATGGGTATTGTGACTGGCATATGTGATTTGCCCAACAACTTTGCTTCAAGAAAAAACAAAAAACAAAGTTGGCTTTGGCTCAAGGTGAACTAAAAAAACTAAGCTTTTAGACTTTTAACCTTTCTAACTAAGAATCTCAATCATCTGAATAACCCATTTTATACAAAGGAAACTAAGATCTATTGAGTGCCCAACTCTATGCTATGGAATTGATATATATTATCTCATTTACTACTGTTAGTAACCTATTGTTTATCTTTATTATGCAAGATGTGAATGATGTACAGAAAGACTGATTAATGGCATGAACATTTAATACAGTTTCTGTATGACAGAGCCCATTTTGTTTCATAACATCAAATTGCCTTACCTATGCCTTAAAATACAACACTGAATGATGATGATGACATGCTCTCATGTGTATATTTCACAGTTGTTTGTCATAATACCATTTTTTACATATATAGCTACCATGGTAAAATGTGATCTTGAAGATGAAGCATATAACAATAAATGAATCATAGTTACTAAATCAATTAATCCATATATTAATACATTGATATTCTTATTAAACTAGAAGTGGCGAAGAATATGGAGATGATTTCATGAACTTAAAGTAAATGTCTTGATTTTAAGGTAACATTGACAATACTTTGCCACATTGTCATATTTTAGAAAAGATAATGCTTCTCACAAAGGTCAGTCAGTAGCTAAATTCAAGTTACATTTAATTCTTTTTGAAAAAAATAAGTCACAATATTTTCAATAGCTGCTTTCATGAAAAATGCCCATGTGTTTTTGCACTATATTTTTCTGTCTATGTTTTAGCTGGTCTTAACCTTTACGAAATGCAGTATCACATTATTAACATAAATGTTTTGCAATTATATAAGTGTAATTAAAGTTCCATAAAAGAAAGGCCAATTTCATTCTGAGAAAGATAATAAAAAACACTTTAGGAAATGGGGAAAAAAGTAATGTCATTTTGATGCTGCTGCATAAAGTGAACAAATGCATATTTTTTTCAGCATACTGTGACAATACATATTATTCTTCCTAAGAATCTGTAGACTGATGTAGGTAAGCTAAGGACTGTGAGTCAAATCTGCCCCTAATTTTTATAAATAAAGTTTTATTGGAACACTCATGCCCCTTTGTCGAAACATTTTGTATGGCCATTGTAGCTAACTGTGGCAGAGATGAGTAGTTGTGGCAGATACCATATGGCCCAACCAACCTCAAGTATTTACTGACTGGTCCTTTAGGAAAAATAATTACATATTTATAGATGCAGGTTTATATTTTGTTTTTATTTTTACCTGAAACTTTCTTTACAATAAGTACCTTAGTTTACTTCTTTTATCACTTAATAACAGCAGAAAATAATAACAAAGTCAATTATATGCCCCTCTTATGCCCTCATTACAAATATATACCTAGGGCAAATTTCAATTTTATATAATGAAAAATTTTTTTTTACCATTGAAGATATTTGAACTAGCCAAATTAGGTTTATTGTAACTGTGCTGAATTACTTAATTTACAAATATTCTTTAGAAATACTATTCTTTTATTTTCATCACACATGAGTTTATGCACCTTTTTTAATCAAATAAGAGTTCATAAGCTTGTATTTATTTGTTTCCATAGTTACTGGTAATACAATATTAATTTTTGATTTAAATTAAAATTTATCTCAAAGGTTTTCATCCACATATAATAAAAATATATATTGCATTTGTACATTTAATAAACAAAACTAGTGATTCTAAATCAGATAAAAATTTTTGTTGCCATATAGCTATCACTGCAAAAATAATTTTAATCATGAAATATTTCAAGAAGTAAGGAAATGATATAATTGTATCATCTTAGGCACCTATATGAAATTGTGACCATTTCATCTTTGGCATAGATGAAACAGAGAAGCATCTTTCTATATATTCTAGCTAAAAAACAGCCTCAGAATTTTAAACTGTTAGGAAGCATCCTTTTAAAAATAAAAAAAAATAGATGGGCATATTTTAAATTATAAAATCAACTTGTAGAGATTGCTGACACCAATTTTTAATTTTATTCCACAAACATTAATGGAATATCTAATATGCAAAAATCATTAAGTATGAGCAATAAAAGAGTCAGCTTAATTACCATTTGTTTAAAAAGCAAAAGGAAAGAACGAAAATATAGTGGTAAAACAGAAGTAATATATTGTGATGCCAATTTAGTGGCAGGCATCCAACTCATTTCCAATCTAAGATGTCTAGACTCCTCACAAATTATTTTTAACACTGTTGATAACTCAGTATAAAACACAAATTTTATTTAACATGGTAAACACCTCAATATAGTCCCAACTCCTACATTAACAGCCTAGAAGCTTGCTTAATGTTACATGTGATTATTCATCACCATAAAATTAAAAATGGAATTCAGATTTAGTGAAGTGTTTGTTTTCTGTCTTGCTCTGGACAGGTGCCAAAATTCCTAGCCTAGATTTTGACCGCTTTCCCTACAATTGCTCTGGCGGCCTGAATGAAGCAACGTGAGGAGGTCAGGGCAGAGGCAGTATTTTGTGGCCCTCACTGCCCCTTTCTGAAGCATATTCCTTTCTGTGACTGTATTTCAAGCAGGGGCCACATTCTTTCCTCAAGAATGAAGAAAGAAGTTCTATTTTAAAAATAGCAGCCTACAACTCCTCCCTTGTGTTGTAGCCCATCGCTGCCACCTTCACGTGGGCTGGACTGAAGCTCTTTGGCCCCAGTACAGCCTTCAGTGTTTTTGAGCCCTGAGCCTCCAGTGTTCGGTCCGTCCACCCCCACCATCTCAGCACAGTTCTCTATGTTAATGGGATGGCCTTCTCCTATCATATGTAAGTTTTTCTCCTGAGAACTCTATAAGTCCTACTTTTTTACTTCTACTATTAAAACTCTTGTTAAACTGGCACTTTTTCATAACTCCTGGTATCATAGACTGAATGTGTCTTACCTTACATTCATCTGCGGAAATCCTAGTCCCCAGTGTGGCAAAATCAGAAGGTGGGAGGCCAGGAGTGGTGGCTCATGCCTGGAATCCTAACACTCTGGGAGGCTGAGAGGGGAGGATTGCTTGAGCTCAGGAGTTCGAAACCGGCCTGAGCAAGAGTGAGACCACTTCTCTCCAGAAAAATAAAAAAAGTGAGGCAAGATAATCACTTGAGCCCAAGAGCTTGAAGTTTCTGTGAACTACGAAGCCATGGCACCACTCCTCCACTCTACTCAGGATGCCAGTGTAAGACTGTCTCTCAAAAAAAAAAAAAAGACGAAGATGAAGACAAAGGAAGAAGGAAGAAGAAGAAGAAGAAGAGAAGGAGAAGAAGAGAACCTGCAGGAGGTGATTAGCTCCTGAGGATAAAGCCCCCCCGGAGGAGTAGAGCTGGCCTATGTCAGCACCCTGACCTAGGACTTCTGCCCTTCAGAAACTTGAGAAATAATTTTGTTGTTTATAAGCCTTTCAGTCTATGATACTTTGTTACAGCAGTCTGAACTGGCTGAGACACCCATCTGTCACAATTTGGCAAGCGTTCCATTTAGGGTCGAACTGAGAAATAATTCAACTGCCACATTAAAAATTTAAGAATTCAAACAAAATTCCAGAGAAGTTAACACAGATCAAAATTCTAGAGAAGTTAACACAGATCAATTTTTTTCTGTTTTAAAAGGATACGTTTCTTGTATTTTGTGCATCTAATACTTCGCAATTTTTCACCACCACCAGCACCACCCCTCTCCCCACCCCGCCCCCCCGGCATACACACACCTACCCCATAGTGACTGGTTCAGTGGTGGAAGTTTGTGTTAAAGCTATCAGTGCAAAGTGGATGTGTGGGTCTTTAGCAGGAACAGAAAGTGTCCTTCTGTGATGCTTTTGAACCCAGCAGGCCATGAGCATTGAATTGCTTAGAGCACCATACAAAGTGAGAGAAAGAATACATCACAGAGAATAGCACTTAGGCAGTCACTGAAATTGGGTTCTGGCGATATAGTTTGAATCTTGAATATAATGTCTGAAACTAGCCCTAAATACAGATGTTTCTGCTTTTCAGTCAATAATTTTTTTTTCTACTTAATCCTGTTATCACTAGATTATATCATTTGAAATTGAAAGATTTAAAAGCAGATACTAAGGAACAACTTTTATCCCTGTGTGACAGTCACTGCAATCCCCTCAAGCATTCCATTACAACAAGTAGTGTGTGTGTTTGTGTGGCCTGTGTGTATGGGGTGGGGGGAGGCTATTTGTGGTATAAGCTAATTTCTATAAGTAGTTAATACTCATACCATGATCAATTTTGAGGTACCTTGGGCCCGGCTGGCCTGGCTTGGGTGCTATTTCCTTGTGCTCAATGGGGCTATAGCTCTGCTCTAGCAGCACCACCTGGAGCTATCAGTGACACATGAGGCCTGTCCTGCCCCCTGGGACTACCAGTCTTGTGGGGAAACATGTTTCCTGGGCCCCAGATTCTGTCTTTCTAGCTGAGGGAAGATGTGCCATTTTGTCCCCCTGGTCTTCTCCTTGATAGGTAGGGAGTAGTGGCTAGGGTCAGACAGCAGAGGGGCAGAGACCAGGAACCACAGTATGGCTGGGGACTGTTCCCCACTGAGAACACATATTGGGGAAACCTTGGAGACGGTAAGGAAGCTGGCCTTTTTATCATATAATTAAAATCACAGATTGATACCCCTCTGTGGGTTCTTTACCAAGGTTTAGGGAAGACCAGTGTATGATGAGTTTATTATGGAACCCCAGCCTGTCAATTACTCCAAAGGGTAAGGTGACAGCCAGTCCTGCAGGACAAAGTAGGTAGCATGAAAAAGATGGTGTGCTCAGACTTTGGGGTCTCTTCTCCTTTAGGGGGAAGGGTCCATCTCACTCTTTGAGGTATATTTTTGTTGTAGTTTACTTTGTTCTGTAATAAATGTGTGTGTATATGTGATTGTGATTGCTTTGTATTTGTGACCACACCATCATCAGCTAGGTCCCCGTGCTTATTCTTTGGCCCTGGGAGCCAACAATCAGGGAACATCCACCTCCAGACAGACTTAGCATCCTTGTTGCATTATTGAACTCCGACCTGTGAAAAGAAGGGCATCATCAATTCTTGGGAATCAAAAAAGGCCATCCTAAACCCAAAACATAAATAGTATCTTCATTCCTGACTGGTTTCCTAAACTCTCATATAGCTTATGCAGAGCATTTAAATTTAATGGGGAAAAAGTCCTGGTTTCTGGTCTAGCATGCAAGTTGCTTTTAAGTTGCCACTCCACCATAACAAATAAAAAGATGAATAAACTAAAAAATTAATAGCTCTTCTTAGATTCAGCAGAGCAGTAAGGTCACAGGGTAAATAACTGACTCCAATAATGGAGAGACAGGCAAGCAGTTACAGGGGGAAAGACTCCTTATATGAGAAGATAACCTGGATCAGAAATTTCGGTAGGAAGCAGAGGCAGGGTAGAAAAACCAGAACTGTGATTGACAAAATGTTGGAAGCACAGTGTGGCCAACTTGAGAGTTACCAACTCCAGGATGGCTGTGTAATTGGAGGTCCCTATATATTTTTTTTCTTTTTGTTTCTTTGTTGTTGTTTTGTTTTGTTTTGAGTTTTATCTTCAGGAGTGTAACCTAATCTTCACAGTACATTTGATCCCTAATTATAGGACACTAGAACACTTTCTCTTGACAACTTCCCAATACATTATTAGAGAGACCATGTTCTACAGCTTCTTTTAACACATTTGACCATGTCTACCTTTCAACAAAAACATTATAGGCATACTAGCAGGCAAAAAAAAAAAGTCTGAAGAGACTGAACAAGATTCAGAACCAAGGTAAGCTACAGTAGGAATATTTGAATTGTCAAACCAAAAGTTGAAAAAAAAAACTATAATGAACATACCTAAGAACTTTAATGAAAAAAATGTATAATATCCAGGAACAGAAGAAAAATGTAAGCAGAGAGATACAAATTCTAAGAGCTAAACAGTAATGCTAGAAATCAAAGACATTCTAATAGAAATGAGTAATGTCTTTCATGGACTCATAAATAGACTGGATAGGGAAGAGGAAAGAATCTCTGAGCTTGAAGATATGAAAATAGAATCTTTAAAAATTAAATATCAAAGAGGAAAAATGCTGAAACATTTGCAGAAAAAAATCCGAGCATAACAATTCAAAAATGGTGGGATACCAAAAGGTATTTCATAAACATGATGAGAATATCTGAAGGAGAAAAAAAGAGTAAAATGTACAGAAGAATTATTTGAAGTAATAATAACTTCAAATTTTCCCAAATTAGTGTCCCAACTTAGATACTAAACCACAGATTCAGGAAAATTACAGTCTAACATAAAGGAGGCTAAAAAGCAGAAAAACTACAGTGAAGCATATTTCAAATTATACATAATCAAACATAAAGAAAAAAAAGACTTTGAAAAATTTCATACTTACCTATAGGTGAACAAAGATAAGATACAAATACTATTTTTCCACAAGTAGCATAGAAGCAAAAGGACAGTAGAATAAAATATTTGAAGAATTGAGAGACAAAGAGAGAAGGCAAAATGGCAAGTTAGAATTCTATAGCCTACAAAATTATGATCCAAAGATGAAGGAGGAAGACTTCTTCGGATGAACAAAACTCGAGGGAATTTCTTGTCAGCAGATATACCTTTCAAGAAATGTTAAACGTACCTTCATATTAACTCATAATAAAAAAAAGTAATAATAAAATTCTGTGTTTTTTTTTTTTAAAGAAGAAAATGAAGAAAAGAGAAGTTGGGACAGAGAAATTCACACATAACAGATGCAATGCACGGGTGAAGGGCACTTCTAACTTTGACTCAATCTGTATAAAAAGAAAATTATGTAAACAAAATGTGTGTACCCCCATAATATTCTGAAATTTAAAAAATAAAAAAGCTGTTCAGAAAAACAGAAAATTATATAGGCCAGAAATGCATATCTACCATAAGGAAAGGAGAGCATCAGTAAATGAATAAAGGCAAAATGAAATATTTCACCGTTCATATCATTAGATGATGTAAAAGCTAAATTTGTTTGAAATAAGAATAGAAATAATGTACTCAATTATTTATGACTATATATATTTATATCTTCTTACATATATGTAAAATGTATGGCAACAATGACAAAACAGGAGATAGGAGAGGAGAATGAGTAATATATTGTTATTATAGGACTCGTAACACTTCCCATGGAGTGGCATTGTGGTATATGAAAGTTGGTTTGGATTAATGGTAAATGAATATTGTAAACTCAGGACAACCACTTAGAATGGTAAAAAATGGTTGGGTTTGGTGGCTTATGCTTATAATCCTAGCTGTCTGGGAGACTGAGGTGTTGGTAGAATGCTTGCGCTTAGGGGTATCAGGATTCAAAATCAGCCTGAGCAAGAGTGACACCTCATCTCTACTAAAAAAAAAAAAAAAAAAAAAAAAAAACTAGCCAGGTGTAGTGGAACACACCTATAATCATAGATACTTGGGAGGTTGACCACAGGCATTTGAGTTTGATGTTTATTTTGATGGTGCTGTGGCCCTTTACCCAGGCTGACAGATTGAGAGACTGTTAAAAAAAAAAAAAAGGTAAAAGTAAAGTATAATTCTAAAGGAAAAAATGGCAATATATAAATTACTCAAAATCACAAAAGGCAAAAATACACGTAGAAGACAAAATTAAGCACAAACAAAAATAGCAACAAATATAAAATACTAGCAAATATGGTAGTTGTTAATCCAACTATATCACTATTGACTTTGATTCTGACAATGTCTATTAATTCTCATAAATAGGCAGCTTAATGGACAGACATTGTTGGAGATGATTAAAAACTCTATGCTGTCTGTAAGAAACCCTCATTAAATATATACTGACACATATACATTAAAAATGAAGAGATGGAGAAAGGTAACACCACACCAACACTAATGACAAGGACCTGGGAATAGCTATATTCATTTTGGACAAAGCTGACTTCAGAGCAAGAAAAGTTAAGAAAGATTTAGGTGCGTTACGTAATGACAAAGAAGTCAATACACCAAATAAGCATAAAAAGTCTTATGGGTATACATTCCACAATAGATTTGTCAAAACACTTGCAAGAGAAATAAATGAATCCAAGTATTATAGTGAGATACTTTGACACCCTTCCACGAAAAATGTGCTGATATATCAGGTGGAAAATCAGAAAGGACAAAATTTAAATCAATAGCATTAGCAGTCAACAAGGGACATCTAAACACTACCTCTTCCAACAACAGATTACACTTTTTTCTTAAGTTCACAAAGAACTTTTACCAAGATAGATCACAGCATGATCCATAAAACACCCTAACAAAATTAAAAGAGTAGAAATTACTGGAAACATACAAAATACTTAGGATTAAGCAACATATTTCTAAATAAAAATATGGCTCCAAGAAAAAATACCAGAACTTTTACAACTTATCAAAATTTGGGGGCTGCAGAGAAATCAGTGCATAGAGGAAAATGTATATCATTGAATGTATATATTAGAAAAACAAAAGAGAGATAAAATAATCACCCAAGCTTCAACCTTAGTAAAGTAGAAAATGACAGTAAATTAAATCCAAAGAAACTGAAAAAAATAAAAATAAAAACTAGAGCAGAAACCAATGAGAAAACTAGAGCAGAAAACAAGAAATAGAGAAAATCAACAAAAACAAAAGCTAGAGCTAAGACAAGATAAATTAAATTTAAAAGCCTTGATTAACTACTTAAGAATAGAAGATAAGAATTTCTGATATCAGATAAAAATGCATATCATTATGGATCTGATAGACATTGAAAAGATAATAAACAAATATTATTATAAATAAATCTATAGCCACATATCCCATAGCCTGTATGAAAATTGATAATTTTCTTGAAAGACACAATTCCAGCTCAGTACCCATTGCTCAGTGGTTAGGGCACTGGCCACCCATAGCAGGGCTGGTGGGTGTACACCTGGCCTTGGCCTGCTAAAAACAACAAGGACAACTACAACAACAACAAAATAGCTGGATGTTGTGGCAGACGCCTGTATTCCCAGTTACTTGGGAGGCTGAGGCAAGAGAATCACTAAGCCCCCAAATGTGAATTTTCTGTGAACTGTGACACCAAACACTCTACCGAGGGCAACATAGTGGGACTCTGTCCCCCCAAAATAAACAAATAAATAAATAAATAAATAACAAAGACACAATCCTCCTCAATTTTAACAAGAAATATATAATCACTTATACTCATAGGTATTAAAGGAATTGAATCAATAATTAAGAACTCTCAAAAAAAAAAAAACTTTCCAAAACAGAAAACTTTAGGTTAGACGGATCCACTCTATTCTACCAAAAACCAAAAATTTCACCAATTCTACAAAATATCTTTAGAATACAGAATCACAGAGAACAATTCCTACCTCACTCTGTGAAGCCGGCATCGTTTTAATATCAAAGCCAGACAAAGGAATTACAAGAAAATAGAATTATATACCAGTATCACTCAAACATAAATGAAAAATAGTAGCAAATTGAATCTAAAACCTTCTAAAAATAATTTGTACATCATTACCAAGTAGGATTAATTTCAAGTATAAGGCTAATTCAGTATTCAAATATCAATTAATGGAATCTATCACATCAACACACTAAAGAAAAAAATCACATGATGTTATCAATGGACACAGAAAAAGCAATGGAAGATTCCACACCAATTTCTGATCTTAAAACTCTTAGCAAAGTAGGAGAGGATAAGTAATTCCTCAAATTGGTAAAGAACATCTACTGACGACTTACAACTGATTCTAAATTATGAAAAATACATTAAGTTTTTCCACTAAAATCAGAAATAAAGCAAGAATGTCTCCTATCACTACTGCTTATAACATCATCTTCAAAGTTCAGGATAATATGATAAGACAAGTAAAGGGATTATTAATAAAAATTACATAAAATGAAATAGAAATAAAGAACCTTTGTTATAGATAAGATGATCAGCTATAGAGAGAGAGAATTTTTAAAAAATGTCAGAAAAAAAATCCTCCTGGAAATAATATGTGATGATAGCAAGATCTGAGGATATAATTTTAATATACAAAAGTCAGGTTTTTCTTCATATACACCCACAATGAACAAATGGAATTTGGATTAAAAACATATTATCATTTACATTAGCACACCATGTAATTAAATGATAGGTCAAAAGAATGAAGTATTTAGATATAAATCTAACAAAATACGTAGAAAATGTGCATAAAGAAAACTATCTAGAGTAGTCAAACTTACAGAGACAGAAGGAAGGATGGTGGTTGCCAGACACTGAGGAGGTGGAACGGGGAGTTGGTATTGAATGGGTACAGAGGTTTAGTTTTCCTACAGATAGTGGGAACGGTAATGCACAGAGTGTGAATGTACCTAATGCCACTGAAGTGCACACTTAAACATGAGTAGGATAGTACATTTTATGTTATGGATATTTTGTCACAATAAAAAAATAGGAAAAAAACTACAAAATTCTGATAAAAGACAATGCATCTTAAGTAAAGAGAGAAATATTCCATGTTTATGAAAAGGAAGAGTCAAAATGCTCAAGATACCAATTCTTCCCAACTTGAAGTTTAGATTCAATGCAACTCTAAGAAAAATTCCAGGGTATAATTTTGTGAATATGGACAACTGATACTTAACATTTGTATAGAGACATAAATGACCCAGAGAAATCAACTCAGTATCAAAGAAGAAGAAAAAAGTCAGAGGACTGACATGACCCAACATCAAGACTTCTATAAAACTACAATAGTCTAGACCCTGTAGTGAAAGAGTAGAAAAAATCAATGAAACAGAAGAGAGAGCCTAGAAATAGATCCACATGAATATGGTCTTCTGATCTTTGAAAAAGAAGAAAAGTAAATACAGAGTAGCAGAGAGAATCTTTTCAATAAATGGTTCTGGGACAACTAAACAAATATGGATGTTCATCTATTCCAAGACCTTACATTCTTCGCAAAAAAGTAACTCAAAATTGATCATAGATCTAAATGCAAAACACAAAACTATAAAGCTAAAAGATTACAGAGGAAAACCTGGATGCCCTTGGGTATAAGATGCCAAAGGCACAATCTATGGCATCCATACAGTAGATATCACAAAAATTAAAAAGTTCCGTTCTACAAAAGGCAATTCAAGAGAAAGAGTAGTCACAGGCTGGGAGAAAATATTTGCAAAATTTACATTTGATCAAGGGACAGTTACCCGAAATATACAAAGAACTCTAAAATTCAACCATAGTAAAATGAACAATGCTCTTTAAAAATAGACAAAAGACCTGAACAGACACTTCACCGACGCTGATGTACAGATGGTAAGTGAGCATACGAAGTGTTACTCAACCTCATATTTCACGGAGGAATTGTAAATTAAAACAATGATGAATACCACTGCACATCTGTTAGCATGGACGAAATAGAAAACTCTGACACCAATTGCTGGCAGGGACGTAGAGCAACAGGATCAGTCATCATTGCTGGCTGGAATGCAGAAGGGGACAGCCACTTTGGAAGGCAGTTTGGCAGTTTCTTAAAAAGCTAAATTTACTTTTGCTGTACAATCCAGCAATTGTGCTCCTTGGTGTTTATACAAAGAAGTTTAAAATGTAAGCCCACATAAAAACCTGCACACAAATGTTTATAGTAGCTTTATTCATCATTACTAAAGCTTGGAAGCAATCAGATGCCCCTCAGCAGGTTACTGGTTAAATGAACCAGTAAATGTTCAACCAGTAAAATGGCACATCCAGACAATGGAATATTATTCAGTGCTAAAAAAAAAAAAAAAAAGAACTATCAAGCTATATAAAGATAGGAAGGACATTTAAAGGCATTGTTACTAATTTTTTTTTTTTTTTTTAGAGACAGAGTCTCACTT
Organism: Galagoides demidoff; assembly: GCA_963574575.1. Lineage (NCBI taxonomy): Eukaryota > Metazoa > Chordata > Mammalia > Primates > Galagidae > Galagoides > Galagoides demidoff. The sequence continues at coordinate 3,613 of CAUYQV010122303.1, read as the reverse complement.
CGTCACCCTTGGTAAAGTGCTGTGGCGTCACAGCTCACAGCAACCTCCAGCTCTTGGGCTTAGGCAATTCTTATGCCTCAGCCTCTCAAGTAGTAGCTGGAACTAATTTTTAAAGGCTACACACTGTATGATCCCAACTATATGACATTTGACATTGCAAGAAGAAAAATTATACACACAATAAAAGAAATAGATGGGATCTGGGGGATGGAGGGATGACCAGAGGACAGAGCTTTTTTATGGCAATGAAACTATTGTGTGTGATAATTCAGTGGTAGATATATGTTATTATGCATTTGTCAAAATTCATGAAACCGACAATATCCAGTGTGAACTCTAACATAAACTGTGGTGTTGAGAGGATAGTGATACATCAATGTACATTTATTGATGATAACAAATGAACTAGTCTGGGGTGCGAATTTGATAGTTGCAGCAGCTATCAGTATGTGGGTATATATGTGAACTCTATGTGCTTTCAATATTTCTATGTACCCAAACTTCTCAAAAATTAAAATATACTAATTTAAAAATTTGGTAGGTAATATTTTTAAATTTAATTTTTGTGTTATTTCCTTACCAACTACAGGTATTAAATATGGAATTATGGAGTTAAGCACCTTCCCTATTGAAAATAATGACATTGTTTGATCCATACAAGACTTTCGTGTTTCATTTTCTCTCTCTACCCCAGTCACCACTGTACAACCTCCTTAATACAACCATTACAGTGTGTTATGTATATGTTTATAATTATATATGTTTTATGGAAAATATGTTTTGAAGAGTATGTGTATGTGTTTGTGTAAATTCACATACAAATTGTTTAGCTGTAGACTCTGTTTATGTTTTAGGATATTTCACTCCACAATGTTAAATATCTATTATACTGCTGTAGATTTGTCTAATTTATTATGACAAAATTTATTTTATTCAAGTTACCTAATACTCAAAAGGAAAGAAAGGAAATGGATGCAATACCTTGTTTTAAAGTTTTAATTTCATTTTTGTCTTTTGTGATTTTGCTTAGAGACCCTATATAGAATGGAAATATTACTAAGTAAAATACAAAGATTCCTTATCATATACCGAGTAGCTATATGACATTACTTGTCAATTATCTTCTTATAACATCAGTAATTGTAGTTACTTGTTTAATGTCTACCTTTAATATGATGACAACTGCAGAGGAATAATTTGTTAGACCATCACCAGGGCTCATCTTACATGTTTGACATATTGAAGACCAAGACCATCATATATCAGGGAAATATATTTATATATGTATATATTTATATTTGTGTGTATGTGTGCATATATATGTATGTATGTATGTCTATATATGTGTCTATATATATATATGGGTGGCCCTTGAACACTATATGGGTTTGCTCTGTGCAGGTCCACTCATGTGTATTCTCTAATTTTTTCCTTCTTCCCCCTCAGCTTCCTCAAATAAAGACAATGAGGAAGACCACTTTTACTATGAGATCCACTCCCACCTAAGAAATAGTATATGTGTCAGGGCCTGGGACTGACCAGGTCTCAGGCCCAGCCTAACTAGGTTCAGATGCATGCAGACTGCTAAGCTACCTTGCTCAGGAACAATTTCTTTTAGGTGCCTAAGGGCTTTGCTTTTATTAGAAGAGAGAGAGAGAGAGTCTTTGAGAGAGTAAAGTAGTCTGAGAATAGATAGATCTTAGTCTTTAGTAGAGCTTGGTAATCTTTAGCTAGAGACACCCTGCTGGCATTCTGCAGGCAGGAGAGGAGACAGTCAGAGTAAGCCGGTCCCTGATAGAATGTGCATGCTCCCAACTGCCTTCTCCTCCCCCCTAATAGAAGGCTGATCTCATGCCTCACAACGCCACAGGTGTAGAGACTGCCAATTCACCAATGCTCTCATCTTGAGAGCTCTCATGCTTGTTAGGAGAGCTAAATCCCTCTCCAGGCCCTTTTCCCCAAGGTGTTCCACTATTGATCTATACAGGTATTTCTCGTAACTCACTCCTCCTAGCCACAAGGCTATACAGGCTGCTACAATACGTATTTTTGCTTTCTTATAATTGTCTAACTAACATTTCTATTTTCTGGATTAATTTGTTGTAAGAACACAATATATTATACGTATGTTTATATATAAAACATGCAAATTATGTGTTAATTATGTAATTGGTAAAGCTCTGGCCAACAATAAGCTATTAGTAATTAAGTTGAGGGGGAATTAAGAGTTACATAAAGATTTTTGACTAGGCAGGCTTCTTATGCCCCAACCTCCATGACTTTTTATTGTTCAATTATATGTATATGTGGATATGTGTGTGTATATATTGGACTAGAAAACCCTTGACTCTGTCTCCCTCACTCTTAAACTGCAATATACCGGGAACATTCAAGAATTCTCATCTTATTACAGCTTCACTTTAGTGCCAATTAAAGGAATTAATATGTTTTCTTGTGTGTTTCTATAATTATGTTTTCATAGGTATATTATGTATAATAGCTATGTTGCCATACTTACTTGAAAACACAGGCAAGCTCCTTTTATTTTAAAAAGACAGGAACTGAAAGAGAAAAAATTCACTAATTCTCTAGTTTTTTTAAATTAGCAAACAATAGTTATATATTTGAAGTTTTTAATGGTGCTTTCTTGGGTTGTGATATTGCTACTAATCAAAATCATCTCCCATTGCTCTCTATTGCCAATTTAAGAAATTTGTAATAGTGGGCTTATGTTACAATTAAACTTTTTTCTGTACTCTTCTGTTTTACAATTGGATACCATATGTGAAGAAGCATATTTAATTTTGAAAAACCTGTTTGCTTACAATTCAAGCCAAATGCAATTTTCACTAATTGCCTTAAACTATTCTACAATAAGGAGGCTTTAAAATGTTGATCCCAAAAATGTGTTTAATGTGAAAAGTTAAAATGAAATTTTAATATAAGATATATCCATAGTTTAATCCAGCAATAATTATCCCTTGATATTTGTAAGAACAAAACATAATTAACCTTAGAACACAGTTTCAGGTTTGAAGAACAGGAAAATTTTTTAAAGTTAGTATTAGAAACACTAAATCAAAGCTAATGAAGCAACATTAGCACTTTTATATTGTAGGTTCTAATTAGAAAGTCTGTTAATGAAATTGGGGCATTTACTTAATTGCTGTGAACAATTATTTTCAAATTAAGCTTGGCAATTAAATAGCATGATTAAGCTCAGAGTAGTGGATTTAGGTAGGGGCATGTTAGTTATTTTGCATGCTGTATTATGTATGGCAGTTTAAACTCTGGGTATGTGCTGATTAACAAATTTAAATGCCATGCAGTACTTCTCGGTCTTGGCTATTTATGCAAAGATGTTTCCTATCGCCTTAAATACTTGCCTTGTACAAGTGCTTGTAACTACTGGAACCCAAACCAAAAACCTGCCCCACTTAACTTAAATAGATTTTTTTTTCATTCCCATAAATGTCAAACTTCCTGAAATAAGCTTGTACATTTATAGGCTTTATCCACTTCCTTTCCATTTGGCCCTTCAACTCTTACCTTCATTCCTCAATGCCGTCACAAATAGTTACACATAAATGTGTGAAATTGATTCAACAGTAGT
>CAUYQV010122302.1:0-27834 GCA_963574575.1 Galagoides demidoff | reverse complement strand
CCAGTCGCAGAGAGTGACCAGGTCACACATGTTACAAACAGATGGAACGTGTGAATAGCATCCCAGCTCAGATTCTCAATAGCAGAGAATGTGCTAATTTGTCTTCCTATCCCCAGGGATTGGAAAGCAGTAATATGCCTTGACCTACAGCTAGTAATTCACAATGCTCATCACAAGATTGGAGAAGTACAAACATTGGGAAAAGTGTATTTATGAGGCTTCCGTGATCCATACTTATTTTAGATATGATCTGGAAATGAGAATGCAATTTACATTAAGGGCAATAGACTGAAGATTTTCACAACGGGGCAGTCACAGAAGGGTCTTGCTCACTCTGAAGTGTTCCACACTGCGAAGCCTTCCTGGGGTCCCAGGAGCTTTCAAATGGCGACCAGAGGTGGCCAAGACTAGATTCGCAGGGTGCTCTCTCCTTATTATGCACCACAAAACGCATATTCCCATAAAAAACTATGTTAACACAAACTATGAAGAATTAGGGTTAAGAATGTAACAAATACAGAACTTTCTAAATAAGCATAGCATTTCAATTATATCAAGCAGTGAACAGTTTCTGTAGACTGTCCTGTGAATCTAGTGATTTAACAGCAAATCTAATAATCTAATCATCCATATGAAAATCTGAACTTAAGTTAGATTTTAGTCATGATTTTTCTGGTATAACTGATTCTTAAATTCTTCATCATAAATTGCTGATACAGACATTCAAGGGTGGTGAATAAAATTTTTATTTCAAAATGTCTTTGCCACTTTTATGCTTTGAAAATTCAAAATGGATGTATGCCAGGCGAAAACAAACTTGAGGTACAGATTATTTCAGATTCACATACTGATAAACAAAACGCTTATTTATCAGGAGGACTTTCAAACTGAAGCACACTGCAGTTCCATCATCTAATCATGGCTAGTATGAGAGACACAGCACGGCTGTGTCCTTAGTGCACAGCAAATGCCTAAAGGAGGGGGGGTGGGAATCTTAGCAGTTTCATATTCAGAGCCGGCGTTTTTCCACACAGAAACCATCCCAAAATTCTGGGAAGGCTAGGGCAATGGGAGATCATCTTGGAGTTAGAATGTACCACAAAACCAAAGTGATGCAGGTAAGGAAAACGTACAACTTCAGCAGATCTATGCAGGTACCAAAGGTACGATGAACCTGGCTGTCAATTTAACTGTTTCTTTCACACCTTAAAGTAAACCTCAAGGAGTTTTTCTTTCCAGTCTGAGAACTCAACCTGCTTTAGGATCGAAAAACACAACAAAAAAAAGATGCTGCCGCCTTCTAGAAATCCGTGTTATGAAATACCATATTCCCTAAAGTTAAGTGCTTTTCTTAGTACGCTTATTCCTGGCAAGGTACATCATGGAAAACACGGGGGTTAAAGAAATCCTTGACAAATGTATCACTGATCATATTTGAAATTTCTAAGTATCTTCCTTTGACCATGTTTTTGCTTAAAAGTAAAAGTAAAATCATATCCCAGGCAGGGTTCTTCTTTTGGAAGGTGGTAGTACTTCTAGTAATTTGTACCATTTGTAGTATCTCAAGCAGTCCAGAAGTGACCATGCATCAAACGGAAGGTAGTGAGTGGCTAGTGTGCAAGCACTAGCTAGCTCTGGGGGGCTGTCCATATGGTTACTGTGTCAGGAGTACATTCACTAATGCTCACAAGATACTCTTTAAGGACGTCCTGTCAGCCTGGAAAAATGGCTCCTGCTACACGACTCCAGAGTCATACATAGTGAAGGGATGACACAAGTATGCTCTTTATTTTTTGTAACAACAATGAATTTAAATGGGGTAGCTACAAATGGGGGAGTGTATGTAAGTGGCTGAACTGCAAGAAAAGCAGACGGCAGATGGACCTACGTTGCAATACCTACCTAGCAGGGACCGGATCTGTGCAGGCTTCTATGTACAGAGACAAGCGGGGTAGGCACTTAAAGCTTTGTGATGAAAATCCTGGGGGAACAGCTGGGCCTCTATCTATTATTACGATTACCAGTAACAACATACTTTTCATGAAGAAACATGCAATCAGAAACATTCTTACAGAGACGGTTAAGAGCCTAAGATTGTTCTGAAAATGAAACAACACAAGTTTGTCCAGAGCATCATCGTATCTGAATTATAAAATTCAGTGCTTTTACATTGTCGTATTTATCATTAGTGGTAAATATCTCATTAAAAAATTACTTAAAAATTATTGGCAATGATACAAAGCCCTCACTGGTACAGAATATTACTGTACTAGTACCCATCTGGTAAGGAAAATATCACCATCTAGATAGCTTAAATATCTTCTGTCACTCAAATATCTTAAACCAATCTTCTTTAATTGTTTTATTCAAAGGTACGTTTGTTGTTCTGCCCTATTACTTTATCACCAATAGTCCTTTTAAAAATTATAATATCCTACATATATAAAATAAAAATCTAATGCCGTAAAAATCTCAAAAATGTCTATTAGTAATGTTGATTATCTAAAGAACTAGGCTTCATGGAATAGCTTTGAATATTTATTGCCCAGATGTATTTAAAAAATTCTTAAATGTAATGTGGCAATGGTCCTAATACATCTGTAAACGGAATACCACTAAAAAAAATGTGTATTGGCATGAAATACTATACTTATGGTGGTATGAAACTTTTAAATCTTAAAGCCTCAAACATAATCATGTATATCTATGTACAAAACATACATAAATTTCACTTTTATTTAAACATATGAAAGAGGTAATTTCAAATCACACTAAACATAATAAATATAGAACTTGCTTTGTTAAAAATCTACAGTATACATTCAAGTAAAGGCTAAACTTCCGATGCCAACTATATCTGAGACAAGGATAAAACATTTACAATAATCAGTTTCCTAAAAGTGCTATTTTTAATATCTCTAAGAGGAAACTCATTCTAGTGCTTTTGTTTCCATCCAAACATCTATACATTCCTTTATTCACAGAACCAGATGCTTCTGTTACTGAAAATACATATCCAAAGCTTTTCATATCCTTTTAAATAGATTTAACATTTCAGTTCTTTGGGGGAAGACAGGGAAGTCCAAACAAACAACTCGGACCATCTTAAATTATTAGATAGAAATGACTTTATGACACACCCTGTTTTAACTTATGTGTGAAATTTGATGAATGTGTTGATGAAAAAAACTGCAGTCCACATGTCTAAGGTAAGTCATCTTTTTCTACATGAGAATTTGTGTAGGTCAAAGAGCATCCACCATGGCCGCCTTCCTGTGATCCGCGTCTGGACGCCACACTCCATTTCTGATTTGTACATTCCCTTCCAACCTGACTGGGTTGAGTTTCTTCAGGAGTTATATTCAGCATGTTGATTGAACTGTCAAGGAAATTAAGGAAAGATCCTAGTTACTCCCTTTTTCTTTTATACTTAAGCTATGCCTGAGCGTCTAAAGTCTACCACCGCCATGTCCTGTGCTAAGTGAATTTTGAGGACGCGATGATCAAACATTCAAGAAAAGTGTTTCAACGTGGCCTAACTTATGACCTTTACCTAATCTACCCAGCTGTTAACCTCATTTATCCCTTTAGTCTCCCTTGAAACATGGTGCCCAGAACATGTGGGTTCTGAAAGCTAATGCTCACTGTGTCCCATGCCTCGGCCGCTATTTTTCTAATCTCTCTGGCCTCTTTCTTGGCTTGTCCATTGGTTCATGCACACTTTCCTCCATCCACCCATCCAGATATTTAATGAGTACCAATAAAAACAGTCAAAGGACCAGAATCTGATACCAGATGGTTTTGGTGCAGCTAGCCTCAAAACGGGGGAAGATGCATCTATGATAACTTTAAAAAGCTTCACTTCTTATTTTAAAATCCATCCATTTAACAATTCTTGGCCTAAGGGCCAACTGGCTTCTTCAATTCCTGGTTCCACACCAGTCTCTATCACTGGCCAAGTCTGCTGCAGCTCTGAGTCTTGCCTTCTAAGGCTCCATCACCTGCTTAATCAGGAGGAAAGAGATGACTACCCACTTTCCAGCTTGCCCCTTTGATCTTTCTAGTCCTCTCTGTCTCACTAAGAATGCTCTACCTACTTCCTCTGCTTAACTCAAAGTTAACCTTGGACCAGGCTCTGAGACAGAGTATTGATAGTATCTTAGAACGATAATTTACAGAGGGAAATAACAAAATACAGCAATTAAGAGCAGCGTATGGGTTTCCTGGAGGGGGGAGCAACCTTTTTTAATAGTGACATCCTAAAAGCCTATCCAGGCTTTTCTCAGTTCTCTGTCTTTCAATACCAATGAAATGGGCACAGCAGAAGAAACTTTAAAATATGTACTCTCAACTGTCAAAACAATATATTTCTGCATAAGACAATTAAAATACTTAAAATATTAAGTAACTCCTATAAATAAGACTATATTTCAAATGTGACATAAAAAGACGCATGTATGATTTAGCTCTAAGAGGACAGGGGCCAGAGATGTCCCCCTCTCGACTGCATTCCCAGCCGCTAGCACAAGGCCTAGATGTACTGGACAGGAAATAAATACCTGCAGAATGGATACATCAGTCTACTAAATTGCTCCCCCCTAAACGTCTACTGTTGCTAATGCTACACATAGGACGGTTTTTCCTTAGCAGTGCCACTCTGACAATTTTTACAAATATATGAAGAGGTCACGTGTAGGCAGATACCTGTGTTTGGATACACAGGAGCGTGTCTGGCCAAAGTCTGAAGTAGAAGGTGAAGCAGGAAGAGACTTAGTGAGTTTAGATGTGCAAACTGGGGACCCATTAGGCACACTGTGAGGCTTCTTTAGCCGTTGCCTCGAGTGTACTCCAAGATTGTCCTGATCAGAACCTGTTTTTAAAAAAGAAAAGGACAAAGTACATATGGTGAGGTTGAAAAAGCGAAGGTAATTAACCAGGATGATTCATTCATACCTGGCGTGAAGTAGAAGAGCGCACCCCCACAAACGTTAGTCAGGATCTAGTTTTAAAAATATTTCCAGATTGTGAATTTTCAAAAAATCATTCACAACAAAAGTTACTCTTGGTATACATAGTATACCTCTCACCCCCACTCTGAATAACTAAAATATTAAAGTTGATTTTTAGTTCCTATTAGAGAGCCCTTATTGGTGACATCTGAAGTTTTATATTAATACTTAGTAGTATTTTATTTGCATGCATGTTCAGCTCAGAGGTTATGAAGTACTCACTTCCTGAGAAGGCACTGAAAATTTTCACATTTTCTGAGTTCTGGTGGTCAAAGGTAGTCATATTTAAAAACTGCTGCTTTAACCAACTGGCTCTTTCTTCTTCAAATGCCTTTCTCTACCACAACAAACAAACCAAAGAAATGATCAGTGTTTCAGTATCCACACAGTTGACATTTCACACGACTTCTCCAGCTACCTGCTCTCTGGTTATCTGTATGTACTTCTTATGCTAAATGAATTGACTTAAAAAGACTAAGAGAAATTTCAATTAAGAAAATTATATGTATTTTGTATTTACCTGGATGGAGTTGGACAACATTCTCCTAAGTAAAGTTATCTCCAGGAAGGAAATGCAAGCACCTATGTACCCAATACTACATTGAAAACAGGTCAGTAACTACCGATCCACTCAGGAGAGAAACACAATTAAACTCAAGGAGGAGGACTGGGGCGGAACAGTAAGTTCCTACCTAATGGGTACAGTGTAGGGGTATATGGGGCATCTGGAGAAAGGACCCAACTGTGGCTCAGACTTCACCTTAGAAATGCAAACAATGTAACCTAATCAAGTGTACCCTCACAGTGATCCAAAATAAAAAAGAAAGTTATGTTTAAAAAATAAAAATTCATCTCTTTTATGTAATAAACCAACAATCGCTATTTTCATAATTGTGAATACATTCAAATGGACAATGCAAAAAAAGAAATAGAACATCAGTGTAATTTTTGACCATGCAGATCATCACACATATAAAACTACAGACAACAGAAAAATGCCCTGCTACCTTACATTTTGCAATGTAAAAATTAGTTTACATTGCAAACTAATCACCTGAACCAAAGGACACAGCACTTCATCACGCATTTCTCTCATTCTTTAGCCACTACCAGTCCCTGTGGCCACCACCACTAAACCACAAGGGATATACGCAGGCTGTGCCACTCTGCCCCTCTTCTGAATGGCTGAGGACTCCCAAACTAAATCCTCCCTCATTGCTCATTTCTTTCACCGTTCCTTCCCAATCCCCTGCTCCTACTGTTCCCAGCAAGTGCAGGCAGAGAGGTCCTCATGCAGGGAAAGGCACAGGCAGCCGGGAGTGACATGCCGCGCAGCCAGGCTACCCTGCAGGAGTGTGGGGGATGTGCCTCAGAAACAGAGGGGGTTCCATGGACAGGAGCAAAGGCTGCAGCGAACTGCTGGTCCCTGAGGAAGAAAGCTAGTGATGAAGCAGACTTTCACAATTGTGTGGAAATCTAGGCCAGCTGCTTGAAACAACAGAGGTTCATTCACATACGTTAACACACACTCATGCATCACCAGACTCTGGAAGAAAACTAACAGCGTAAGAGAAAAAGATCACCGACTGGGGATAGCAAATAATTCAAGAGATGAATGAAACCTTTTAAAAAAATCCTCACACAATCAGATTAATAAACACCTATAAATTAGCATGATGCTACATTAAACGTATTTAAAAGATAAATTCCAAAATAAAAACTCAGTGGCTGAAATGTATACCAAAATTGTCCCTGAAGATCAGTATATGCTCTGTGAGGTAAAATTAAGAGAATATCCCAGAATTTAGAACCCAAAGTCAATTACAGACATATTTAGAAGACTGAACATTTCGTCTAATTCAACTTAAACGATGAAATAATAGAGAAGAAAATTTTCCTAAACTGAAAAAAGCATAGAATCTTTAGGCTGAAAGGAATTATCTAGATACATGCTGGGTTAAATTTCAGAACTTTACGAGCAGAAAAATACTAAAAGCTTCCAGAGAGAAAGGACCAAAAACAAAACACAGCATTATTTACATAGGAATGCAGGTTATATTACAATAGAACTCTTAAAACCAAACACTGGAAGAAATGGATAATTCAAAGACTTGAGGGGAAAAGTTGGAAGCTAAACTCTATACCCAGCCAAACAAATCAAGTATGAATATATTTTGGGATGTTCCAGAATTCAGAATGTCTATTGCTAATGCACTATTTTCAAGAAGGTAAAACAGTTAAATTTTAAAACATGGTATAAGTGGTATGTATCATTCTGTATGTTCAGTCTCCCTTTCAAGTTATTTATGAGCTCACCACCAGTAAAATAATTTGGGGGAAAAAAAAAGAGAAACAATTAAAAGCAGAACTTAGAAGCATTTAAATAAGCCTAACAACCCACTAAATTTTCAAAAGCACTACAACTGTATAAAATACCTCCAATCCCAGGCGAATAGCAGCTTCTGTAAAGCTTCGTCTTTCTCTCTCAAAATTCTTTTTTTGCTCTTTAAAAAGGGCCCATTCTTCTTTGAGACGTTCCTTTTCTTCCAACAAATAACAGTCTCGTATCAGTGAAGTGGTATCATCATCACACGCAGTCGCCAGCTGCTGCTATCAAATTTTAAAACATAGTAAGTCCCAGAGGGTCCCTGCAACCCTCCAACAAGTAGAAATGAAAGCAAGGGAAGGCCGGTCAGACTTCAGGGCAAGAACAGAAACTAAGAAGAATCAGAAAGTTGAACAAGGAGCCTCCATTCCCAAATGCTACTACCCCAACTAGCCAAGCATGGACCGTTCAAGGAACGCGATGCGATGTATCTGTCAGCAGGAAACAGACTGGGAAACCGTCAAATACTACAGACCTTATGAAATAAAGGAATACAAATCGGGTAAGATTCAGCAAAATTCTGGCCTTTCATAGAGGAGAACAGCTTTAAAAGGTAATTCATCTTTACCTGTAAAAGTTGCTGCTGAGTTTTAATCATTTCTTTACATTGCTGAATTTCTAACTCAAGTTTTTCGGTTTCTTGTTCGTGGTCGTGTCGTGAGATTACATCTTCGTCATTGAGACCATCCAAATGTACCTTTGAAACTAACAAAAATCCAGTAAGTCAACATGGGTTTTACAGCCGCTATTCAGTTTATGGTGTTTTGAGTCATATGTTTAAAAATTAAGGCTCTCAGAACTTGAATCTCCCAGATTTTCAAAAAGGTAATTTCCTTGGGCCTTTTAAAATTTCATTAAGCTATAATAAATTAAATTTATGTTATTTCAACACTATGAAAAAATTTTAAAGAACCAAGTAACTATCAGGAATTCACAACAACTATGAACTTGTGGGATTTTTAACACTAAATGAAATGCTTACCAACAGAACTCTATTGCTGACATTTAATTCGTACACATTGATTCAAGAATATGCTCTGATTAAGAACAGAGGATGTGGCTATATTCATATAATAGAAAAAAAATTCATAAACCATGATGTTGTTGACATTTCTTCAAAGATCAATGAAGTGCTACAAACCCTGCTGTCACATGTTATTAATAAATTCAACAAATATGAAGGCCAAACATACTCTACTTCATATACTTCCTAACTGATAGTTCACATTGACCATCTATTATTCTGAAAATAATTTTAAAGAAACTGTTAGGAAGCCAGTAGTATGCAGGCTTCCTAATAATTTTCCTGGGAAATGAGAAAAGGTTCATATCTCTACTAATATAGATGAATGTTTCCTGCTTTTCAAGGTTGAGTGGAAGAGACTCTGTTGTCATTACTGAACTGTGCACTGCATTTGCAGTTGAACGACATAGGAGGTCCTCTTTTCTTTTTTTTTGAGACAGAGTCTCACTGTGTCACCCTTAATAGAGTGCCATGGCTTTACAGCTCACAGCAATCTAGCAATCTCAAACTCTTGGGCTTAAGCAATTCTCTTGCCTCAGCTTCCCAAGTAGCTGGGACTACAGGCGTCCACCACACCCAGCTATTTTTTTTGTTGCAGTTGTCATTGTTGTTTAGCTGGCCCGGGCTGGTTTTGAACCCGCCAGCCTAGGTGTATGTGGCCAGTGCTCTATCCACTAAGCCACGGGCACTGCCTGTTGTCCTCTCTTCAAAGTGAGGATCAAACTTCACGTCTATACAGGCAAAATCTTGCTTCCAAACCACCAAACTAAGCTACTGTACTTCTGGTGTGAACCCACAGGGTGACTTTTCAACCGACTAAAAATGAACAGCTTCAGAAGCGTGACGACTCATCTCACATGCCTTGAAGCAGTAGTTACCTTGGTTATCAAGTTTTTCAACATGACTTTTTAAAATTCTCCACTGTTTTCTGATGCTGTTTGTAAGCTGCTCTCTCACCGTCTCACAGGAAAGGTCCCACACACTGTCCCTATTCAGCTCCCCGGCATCCTCCTCAGCATCGGAGATAACCTACAAGGGTGAGAGATGAAGAGGGAGACCGGCATCCTCAGGGAGCTTCAGACACGCAGGCAGCAGGCATCAGCTCGCTCACCAGGGAGCGTCTCGGTAGCCCTTCCCTGTTGTCTCTCTCACCCACCGCCCCGTATTAACATAAACAGCCTGAGAAAAGTAACTAACATTGAAGACAGAAACTCCCCAATTCAGGTCTCTCCAAACCTGAATTTGAATGCAATTACAGCTGGTGACCAGTCATGGAGCTGTTTGAAGTTACCATGTATTTAGTGCTGTATTAGATGCTGACATTTATTCCTCCAATCATGCTACAGAGTGGGAAGACGGAGGCTTAGAAAAGTAGCTATCATATAGCCAAGAGGCAGAACTGAGATTCAAAGTTAGATCAACCTGTTCTAATCCTAGGCTGCTTGAAGAAATGAACCTGTGAAGTCCTCCCCAAAGCCAAAGCAACTGCTAATCCTAGTCTCCTCAGCTAAATTTTTATGCAAACAAAGATATTTTTCTTTGTATTCTACCAAGACAAGAAATCACAAGAAAATGCAGCAAACTTTATTGACATGTAATCATACAGAATGAAAGCAGGATAAAGAACACAGGGAATCAACACAAAAATGTAAATATGTCATAGTAACCTAAAACTATAGAAAATATCCCTAATTTGTTTTTTGTTATTAGCATCCAGGAAGGTAGAGAGATTTTCCTAACTTGAACAATAAAAATATTGCTGGGAAAAAAAGAAGAAAAAACGCAAGAAATTGGTATTCCATCCAATGCACTCGATTCTAATATAAAGCCAGTAGATGGTAACACATACCCACATAAGAGGGAAACTCAAATCAATTCAAGGTGGGGGCGATGGAAGGGGAGGGAGAGGGGGATAAGTATGCTCCATTTTAATGGGCACAATGTTAGGGTGTATAGCACACCTCTGGGGAACAGGACACAATTATAAGAGGGGCTTTACTTAACAAATACAAACAATGTAACATAATTCACTATACCCTCAACTAACCTGAAACAATGAAAAAAAAAAAAAAACTACATTGGGGCAGTGCCTGTGGCTCAATGGGTAGGGCACCAGCCCCATATACTGAGGGTGGCGGGTTTGAACCCAGCCCTGGGCAAACTGCAACAAAAAAGCCAGGCATTGTGGTGGGTGCCTGTAGTCCCAGCTACTCGGAAGGCTGAGGCAAGAGAATCACCTAAGCCCAGGAGTTGGAGGTTGCTGTGAGCTGTGACACCACAGCACTCTACTGAGGGCAATAAAGTAAGACCCTGTCTCTAAAAAAAAAAAGACTACATCAAAAATCACACCAAATGTAAATAACCTAACACTCTATTTGAAAGGCAGAGATTATCGAATTCAATAAAAGAATAAGGGTCAACTATGTGCTGCCTAATAATAAACACATTTTCATATAGTCTTCCTCCAAATGTAAACATTTGAATTGTGAAGAATTATTTAGGATACTATGCACCAGCTAAGAAATGGGGGTGAGAAAGATTTAATCATCTGAGAAAGATCTTGTACTTTTCGCTGACTGTAATGAGACGTTAGTAAAAGTTGGACCAAGAACTGAGGATGCAGCAGGAGGAACAGGACTATGCCAACCCTGAAGAGTGTCTGGGCACACGGAGAACCGACCAGAGAGGACAGAGTCAGGGAGACAAGCTTAAAGACGAGACGGCAAGCAGGCCCCAAACTGGAGAGCATGAAGGAATAACCAAGTAATATTCTTTAAAATGTTTTAAAGAAAAAAATAAATAGTCGGAGGTAGGATGGACTGATTAGTTGGAATTATCAGAATAAAGAATCCTCAAGTGTAGGGTTAAAAAACAAGTTCTGGTGACTTGGTAGTAATTAGTGTTTTCTAGTAACATTGTTATTTTCAGATTTTAATCACTAATGTGAACGTGCTGAAACCCAGATTTTAAACTTACACGTAAAGCAATTAAGGAGACTGAAGTCTTTATCATTATCCCACTTTTTCCAGAACTCTGCATATTACTCCCCCACGTCAAATGCTTTCCCCAGGTTTTCTACCTCAAAAACACCAGTTTTTAAGGAACTGGCCCAAAGGTGCCTTTCTCGGATGCCTCCTTTGATTGCCATCGTAACTGTTCCATCTTGTACGTTGTACCACCCTATGACAACACCCAAAATGTGTGATAATCAATTGTCTACATGCTCGTCTCTCCCAAGAAGAGCTTCTTGAGGGTGAAAAAATCATTATCTTTTTAGGTTTTTCCTTCCAGGGACTAGAATAAATTTATGGACTGAACGACTATTTGGTTCCCAAAGTTAAGAGAAGTTTCACTCTGGAAAGCAGAGCACACAATCCTTTTGAAAGGATGCCTGCAAAGTGATTACAACCACGAGCTCTGGTGTCAGACAGACTGGGTTCAAATCCCAGTTCTGTCATGTGTGATGCTGGGCTACTAACTGCCGTGCCTTAGTTTCCCCATCTATAAAATTGGGATAATTATAGTATCTCATTCTAAATCATCAAAGTATAATATTTGAAATAATTTCTCAGGTATTATAAAAATGTTATGAGACAATGTTTACAACGTGTTTATCACAATGCCTGGCACAGACTAAGTCCCTGGAAAATCATCTCCATCCTCTCCCAGAGCATGTCCAAAAGCACACAGGGACATGTTTCAGGTTGTCACAGTGACTGGGGGTAGCACAGCAGGGAGCCTCCTATTTAAACGCGTGTCCCCACTGAGAATACCGAGCCGGTGTTTTTTACCAGCTCTAATTAACAATCTGAAGACTGTACAAAAGAGGAAAGAGCCACTCACAGTCCCCGCACTGTCGTCTGCTCTTTCTCTAGGTTTCTTCTTTTGGGGGGAAAGAAGGGAAATCATTTCCTTTTTCATCTGCTGAAGAACCTTCTTAAGTTCCGCATTTTCCATTAGGATTTGCTTCTGACGACATTCATAATCATTCAAGAGGATTTTATACATTTCGTCTTCGTTCCTGAGAAAGAGACTGTCAGTATGAAAAGGCAGACTAGGAAGAAAAGTCTGCTCAAATGTGTCGCTTTACACTGGACTTTACCTGGCTTCAGTTTTACCAGTCCTCCAGGAGCCTCTTTTTCCATCAGCTCTTCCCACATAATTTAACACATCCATAGCTACAAACACATAAAACAAAACCAATTCTTACCACCATTCGTATTTAAGTGTTTAAAGTTCTAAAATACTCTATACACAATGAGAGACATTAGTGAGTTTGGTGTAAGGGTTAGAGTTCAAGTTCTAGTTCCACTACTTGTAAGCCCTGAGATCTTGACAAGTGATTTAACTGCTAAGCCTATTCATTCACTTGACATGGTAGGAATAATGAAACCAACGTGTTGTGAAAACTGTTAAAGCACTTAACACAGTAGGGATGAACCTTGTATCCAGCACACAGTTAAATACCTAAATGTTATTTTATAATTATTAATTTCATTAGCAGGGGTTGGCAAACTATGGCATGCAGGCCAGCTGCCTGATTTTGTAAATAAAACTTTATTGGAGTACAGCCACACTCATTATTTGTCTATTGTCTATGGCTACTTTTTCCAAACTATGGGAAAGACAAGTAGGTGCCATAGACTTGTAGATCCCACAGAACCAAAAATGCTTCGCATGTGGACCTTTACCAAGAAAGTTTGCCACACCCTGTCAACATTAACACCATCACCATCACCAAAGGAGAAAAACTCTTGACAGTACTAATGTCTCTCCTGCCTTCGATGGAGATGCAAACATTTGGCATAAGTTACTATAATTTTAGCACTAATAAAATCATTATGAAACTGTCATTTCCAATTGGCTTTGGGCCAGAAAAACAGCAAAAACCTCTATAATGTAAGGGCTCTGTTTCCAGAGTTAATTCAATCCTTAATTAACCTCTCTAATTAAAGGCTACATTTTATATTTTCAGCATTCCATCCTGCTTTTAACTTTTCTTTGCTTCATGAACATCAAGCTAACCAACATCAAATACCAAGTCCAAACAGGTTAAGGTTTATCAACTTAGAATTCCAAGATTTCCAATGGTGTCTTAACTACCTATTAAGATACATTCACTTTCCATTTTCCAATAATTGTTAAAATATTCAAATACCTGCAACAGCTCTGCTGTACAGAATGACAGAGATGCATCAACCCTGAATTGCTGTTGACAGCAGGCAGAGCCCGCCATGTGACAGCATGACCCACGTGCTCACCAGCTACAGCTGAGACCACGTTCAGTTTGGGGCAGACAGTTTAGCGGTATCACTGTATGATATACGTTACAGGACTGCCTATAATCCACTGGAAACTATTCTTCAATAAACACAGATTCCTCTGTTGTTGCTGTTGTTGAGACAGAGTCTCACTCTGTCTCCCGGCGTGGAATGCAGTGACACTATCACAGTTTACAGCTACCTCCGACTCCTGGGCTCCAGGGAATCTCTTGCTTCAGGGCAACAGGGTGCATGTGACAACCCAGCTGGGTTTTTAAATGTTTTGTGGAGATAGAGTCTCGCCCTTGTTCTGGCCAGTCTTGAGCTCCTAAACTCAAGCAATTCTCCATCCTCAGCCTCCCAGAGAGCCCACCATGCCCAGCTAAACACAGACTTCTTGTTCTCTAAATTATACCTGGCCATCAAAACTTCATGCATAACTCTACTTTTTTCTGTATATAGCTTTACATTTTAATCAGTACTATATTCTTAAAATTTCGCACATTACCTACAGGAAATAGTCGTAAATTAAAGTTTTCAAAAGAGTAAGTATACCTTAAACACACAAATCTGCATAACTTTTACAGTCTATCCTTCTGACTACTTCAAAAATGCACACTCCACTTATGGGAGCTCAAGTGATTTGCTCTGAAGAACAATTTTATGATGTTGACTCTAAAATCACACTAGTTTTGACACTTAGAAAGCAATCTTGATTTTTAATACTGTCAGTCCCTTGCCGTGGAAGATCAGAGTGTCCTGTGGCTTAGTTTTTCTCTAGGGATTACCCTGCACCTGTCATGTTAGAAAATACATGCAGTAATGAAGCAAAGCAGAAGGACTCACTTCACTGTCTAGAAATGTCTAAATTTTTAGTTTATGTGAACATCCATACACCATCTAAAAATGAGTGTATAAAGCATGAAACTAACACTTCATGAGTTAGGTACTCAATTCTTTTATTTCTTAGCTTAACATTAGCTTATTTATTCCCTTAGCTGCATCGTTGCCAACTGCTTACCTATTTTTTTATCCTTCTTATTCATAACAAGTTGATGTAGACGTTCTTTCAGTTTATTATATTCACGCTCTTTTCTCTTCATATCATGATTATACTGAGTAGCTCGACTTGCAATTATATTCTGTAATTTTTGCACCTAAAAAAACCCATTTTCCATGAGGATTATGAACCTGGTTAAAATTTACAAATTCAAGAGAACAAGACGTGAGCATTCATATATAATAGCTTTCAAGTTCTGGAATGATTCTTTCTTCTCTGTAACCACCGAATCACATCAAGTTTTTATTTTTTAATTCTGAAAATTCCGGAAGTGTTAACTTCTAAATTATGTTCTATGCCCTTTACCTTACATACAGACTCTGATAATTTAAGATCCAGACCTTCCTATGGAAGTACTAAAATAATTAAATATTCATCTGAAATAAACAGAATTCATCTGGTCATTTTTTTGTGACTGCTTCATCCTGCTGACTTGAGATGTCTTTACTACTTATTAATCTGTGAAAAGGTTTTAGCCCGAGGCAGATGGCATCAGGGAAATAGGCTCATTTTTCTCAAAATCAATTCTCAAATAAGAGTAAGTCCAAACTGTAGACAGAATCCATTTCAAATATTTGCTGAGTACCTACTGTGCCAGGCACTGCTGTTCAAAGATTATATCTGCTATGGCTTCTCAGGTGGCTATGTTCTGTCTATATAGCCGCTCTCAATCCCTGCTAGAGATTAACACGATTAACTTAATCCCCATCAGGGATGAACTATATTCAAACCATTTAAGTGTAATCAACAGATTGAGTCAAAATTTCCTGTTAAATAATTCAAGGAGATTTGCATCAGTAACCTTATGGTTAAGATATGAATTACCCACTTAATATATGTACAACTAAGTAATCAGATATGATAAAACAAATTTATTTAAATCATTCCAAGCGTCTTTAAAGAAATACATTCCTCTAAAAGGCTTTAATTAGAGTTAAAAAAACATATAAAACACTGAAAATAAGTATTATTCCTTAGAATTATTACATGGTCAAGGTCATATCGTAGAGCACTAAAAACATAATGGTTTCCTCTTATAAAAATGAAAAAAATAGGATGGTGCCTGCGGCTCAAGCGGCTAAGGCACCAGCCACATACACCTGAGCTGGCGGATTCAAATCCAGCCTGGGCCCGCCAAACAACAATGACGCTGCAACCAAAAAATAGCTGGGCATTGTGGCAGGCACCAGTAGTCCCAGTGACTTGGGAGGCAGAGGCAAGAGAATTGCCTGAGCCCAGGAGTTGGAGGTTGCTGTGAGCTATGGTGCCATAGCACTCTACCCATGGCAACAGCTTGAGGCTCTGTCTCAAAAAAAAAGAAAAAAAAAAGGGCAGCGCCTATGGCTCAAAGGAGTAGGGTGCTGGCCACATATACCGGAGGTGGTGGGTTTAAACCCAGCTCCGGCCAAAAACTGCCAAAAAAAGGAAATATATATATATATGTATGTATAATGTGTGTGTGTGTACACACACACACACACATATATTTTGAGACAGAGTCTCACTTTGTCACCCTTGATAGAGTGCCGTGGCGTCACAGCTCACAGCAACCTCCGACTCCTGAGCTTAGGCAATTCTCTTGCCTCAGCCTCCCAAGTCGCTGGGACTACAGGTGCCCCCCTCCCCCCGCCCCAAATGCCTAGCTATTTTTCTGTTGGACTACTGTGCAACAAATGTGGAGCCAAAAAAAATGGTTTATTTTTTTTTTTGCAGTTTTTGGCCAGGACTGGGTTTGATCCCATCACCTGTGGCATATGGGGCCGGCACTCTATTCCTTTGAGTCACAGGTGCTGCCCCAAGAAAATATTTTTAAATGCATTAACTCTATAGTTTCAAATAACCACTAATGTGCAAGTTAAAATAGAATTCTGCTAAGTAAATATGAAAGCAGAAAATAGAATTATGGCACCTTTTGCATCAGAAATGAGATAAATGTGAACTGCTTCTCTGCCCATTTAGCCAAGTAAATGCTTGAGTGGATGAACAATGTCAACATTTAAGACAGTGATGCCAGAGGGGCATGTCAGGTCTCAAGTACAGGTAGGGCAGAAGATCCACGTTTAAAGCACCCTGGTGCCTGAGGAAAGCAGCAGTGAACACTGAGTCCGGGAAGGGCAGTATGGGACACAGATTGTTACCAGCTGCGAATACATGTATCGTATTAATATATTATGGACACAGTGGGGGCAGAGAGGCGGAAGGCTGTTTGTTGGGCTGGGGGAGGGTCCCTGACCTTCAGTTAAATAGGATACAATGTTGTACACAGAGGTCCACGAGTAGCCATTTGAGGCAGGAGGAATAAATGGTTCTTTCTTTTTAAAAGTAAAATGGTTTTTATGGTCATATCATAAAATTCACTTAAAACTTCATGTGCAAGTACTGCCAACTCACCTCATCTTTCTCATTTTTCAGGAGCTGATGTAAATTCCTGTTCTTGCATTGTAACTGTCTATCTCTTTCCTGAAGCCCAATCATTTCCCTCCTGGAGGTTTCCAGTTGTTCCTAAAACATTCACATGCAATTTTGATTAAAATTAACATAAGATTCAGAATAACTTATCTCATGAAAGGTCAACAACAAGAAATTATATATACTAGTGTTTATTAGTCAAAATTGAAGTTTAAATATTTCTTTAAATATTTCTTTATTTCTTTATTTTTATTTTTTTTGGAGACAGAGTCTAACTATGTCACCCGCAGTAGAGTGCCCTAGCGCCACAGCTCACAGCAACCTCAAACTCTTGGGCTTAAGTGATTCTCTTGCCTCAGCTTCCCAAGTAGCTGGGACTATAGGAACCTGCCACAACGCTCAGCTAATTTGTTGTTGTTGTTGTTGTTATTGCAGGTGTCATTGTTGTTTTTTAACTGGTCTGAGCTGGGTTTGAACCTGCCAACTTCTGGTGTATGTGGCTGGCACTGTAACCACTGTGCTACGGGCGCTGAGCTGCACCTCAAATATTTAAAGCAAATACTATAAATCTTGACTAAAAAACACTTAAATTTACATATCAAATATTAACTTAAATACCACACCAGATTTTATATGTAAACACAAAAGGTCTTTAGAACAGTTCCCTGGCGGGGCTCTTCCCTTACTCCATAACGCTGCTGCTGAGTATTTTTAAACTTTCTAATACTTTTTAACACTTCTACAGCACACTTTTGGGTATCTCCTCAGGTACAGCAACATCATCATCCTTAAAGGATGGCTTTGAGAAAGAGCCAAACTTGATTCAGAACTAAGTCTGAAGAAGAATTCAGAGCTAACACTGGGAAAAGTGTTAACACTTCAAGTCAGAGAGGGGGACGACTGCACATCCCAGTTCCTGGGGCTGGGCCGGCTGCAAACCCAAGCAAACCAGAAACCAGCAACATTCTCTACATCAAGGTAGCAGGTCAACAGCCCTGAGAAAAATGTTTCCTTTTATCAGAGAAAAGTTTATTAAGCTATTTTTCTCGGGTCTCTTCTAGAGCTCCAGGGACCTCCAGGAGTGAGGAGTCATCGGCCTGTGCTCAGCATTGAGCTTTAGCTCCACCAGCAATAGACGCCATGAGAATTAACTAGTGCAGCCTTCACGGTAAGAATCTTAAACCGAGCATCTACCTTATTAATCAAGTTTGAATGGGAGGGGGAATCCTTACTTTATTTTCCTCAGAGCACAAATACTTCCTAACCATCCTTCTTAACATTCCCCAAGTCAACAAACAGTTCCCAACATGACCGTCTCCAAGACACTGCGGTGTTAGGGAGCAGCACAACTCACTTGTGCAAATCACATTACAAGTTCACTTTACTCACCATTATTAAACCAGCTGCTTCCAGATGCTTAAAATTTATTTGATAAAGCCTGTAAAAAAATTATAGTATTGGAGCCTAGGGTAATGGCACGGAAATAGAGATGAGCAATTGCTACCTTCAGTTTTGTGTAGCAGTTCTGTAGATGGTCCATGTCACTTCCCAGCTTCAGATTCTGGGTCTCCACATTTTCCTGAGCGAGAAGGTTCTTCCGCTGAAGTACAAGCAGCTCATTCATACAATTTAAAACAGCTACTACATTTAATTCTCTCTTTGTCTCTTTACCTTTGGAGTCTTCATATAATGAAGGAAAACCGAAAGTAGTCAATTCCTGGTAGGAGAAAATGTGTTTTAAAAGTTGGTCACTGTGGGGGAGGTGCTGGTCAAAGGATACAAACTTTCAGTCAGATAGGAAGAACAGGTTCCACAAATCTGTCCTACAACGTGATGACTACAGCTTACAATGTATTGAATTCTTAAAATTGCTAAGAGTAGACTTTGTGTTCTTGTCATAAAAAATAAGCATGTGAGGTATACATATTTCAAAACATGTTACACATGATTACAATTTTTTATTTATCAATTAAAAATTAAAATAAAAAGTTGCTTTTTAAAAAATACAGTTGAAGCTCCATAGCTGACCACCTCCTTAAGCTGGCCTAATTTTCACAGACTGGCTTTGCACCCTGTGTACACATCAGCATGGAAGGCCTGGTTCCTTGCGTGGACCACCTCTGTACGCTGACCAGTTTGTTACAGTCCCTTAGGTGGTCAACTTACAGAGGTTCTTCTGTAGTTGGTTGCAGCCCAACTTAATAGAAAAACACAAGATAGAGACAGTTTCTAAGAAAAATAGAAAACTATCTGGAGATAGTTCATGAATAGTAAATATCCTCAAGGACAAAGAATTGAAGAGATCTGGGCTCTATAATCTAAGTGCAAAGCACTTAGGTTCCTGCCTCAGCAAGATCAGGGCTGGACTCTGAGAGGAGCCGCCCCTGGAACAAGGCGGAGGCCAGCCTGCTCCCAACAGAAAAGTTAACTTGTATCTACACCAGAGGATCATCAAGATTTCTACATAAGGAAACACTTGTGTCTGACCCAGCTTTTGCTTGTAACTTTGACATACTCTATTATATAACCTGATTCGTGCCATTGCTTTTTACAAAAACCCATTACCTGATCAAGATAGGAAATACTTTGTTCGATATTCTCTTCTGTGCAGAAGGCACTGAAAAAACTGTGCACGTTTTTTGATAAAGGGATTGAAGAACATAGCACTTGCTGTGAGTATAGACTTGATGGAGACATCTTTGTTTCTGAGGTATATTGAGAGATATTTTTGCTTTCTGAAAGAATCGATGAAAGACACTTACATAAATAATTCATAAAAATGTATGTAAAGCCAACGTAATCGCTATTACCAAAGGTTCCGAATTACATGTGTTTACAAATACTTATCTATTTCAAATTAGGAAAAAGTCATTTTCTATCATTATTTGATAGAATAATGAAAATTAGGAAAAGTCATTTTCAGTCATTATTTCTATCTTTGCCAAAAAGATAGAAATAAAGTGTTCTCAGTTGGCATAAGAGGCAAATACATCATCTTAACACACAGTATTTTAGGTTTATTAAAATATAAGACAAAACCCATTTGTTTGTGCCACTCAAAATTTATGTGATTAGAGGAATAAATCAGAGAACCACACTGAAGTAGCCGGTAAACGTATTTCAAATGCATAAAAATCTCCCTTGAAAATATCCATCAAGTAACCCATCCAACCAAAGCATTAACCTCACTAACACATGGCACATTCTCAACTCCCCTTGAAAAATTTTACTGAAGATGAAAAGTGGGTACTTTATAAACTTTTATGTCTCTAGACGCATCTTCAATATTTGTGGCGATTATATTTCTCAGGAGAAGTTCACCTTTACAATTACTGCTTTAGTTTATAATTATTTAGACCTGAGGTTACCTGAAGACAGACCTGGATCTGTAACAGTCATCCAATCTCCCATAGCAATCTCTAGAGCCAGGATACCTGAGGAACCAGTTCAGCAGCAGTAAGTTCAGTCTGGCTGCTGTCACTCTTCTATGTAGCCATCTCCTGAAAAAGCAAATTATAGAACAATAGCACCTGATTTAAAATATGAACACCAATATATAACCAAAGCATAGGAATCAACTTTCTGTGCCCCAAAATAGGAGGATTCTACAATATGCATTCTGCAATATGTACAGATAATGGTCACAGTAGAGTTCAAGTTTAATAATAATTATATACATAAAATAAAATATGTTAAGGATCAAGGTTAAAGGTTTACAGAGGTTTACCAAGTTCTACTGAGGCATCTGCATTACTTCATTACAAGACACACGATCTACAGGATAGCACTGGACCTAGTAATATTTCTCTATTCCATCTTTAAAAATAAAGTACAGTTCTTATTTATGTAGATGAGAAGATGAAAAACTATCTTGATCAGCATACCCATTTTCTGTTAGTTTTTATCAGCTATATTTATAAATGTTTTCTTTTAAATTATAATTCTCAGTGTTGGCACAGATAAATGAAAACTCTAGACTGCACAATTTATAGTTTTACCACCAAGCAATTTGGCAAGATGCATCAAAAAATCTTAAAAATGGAAATGTGTTTTGACCCAGAAATTCCACTTCTGAAATGTTATCTGAATAAAATTATTCTTGATAATTTTGATACTGTAGTCTCAAAAAATCAGAAATAACTTACAAGTTCCACCATTGAAGACCGAGTAAATTAATGATACATTTACGTAACACAGAGCGCTGTGCAGGCTTTGAACACAACTGTGCAAAATTAGGGTAAACAACAAGCACTTAAAAAGCCAGAAATACAAAGGAATAAAGTGAACTAAGTAGAAGATACTTTTTTCTACCATTCGTATTTTTAATTTTTTATAGAGATAATGGAAGATAAATATTTTTCCATCGTAAGAAAGCGCTGGACAGCTACCACAAATCGTGCCCAAAGGGAAAGCGGGTCCTGGTGTTCACAGATCTTTGAATTCTGTAAAAGAAGTTGGAATTCTGGATTTTCTGTAAAGTCTCCCAAGTTCTAAATGTTAGAAGCTAATTTAAAAACATTAACTCGAGGTAAATTATCCCATGGGAGAGGAGATGGCTGGAGAGGGACGAGAGCACCTTCTGTTGCCACCAGAAATGTCCTAGGTCTTCATCTGGGAGGTGGTTACATTGGCGCACACATTAGCTCAATTCATCAGGGTGTACGATTAAGATACACACACCAGACAGATGGGTGCATTTCAGACACATCGTGTCATGAGCCAAATACGTCTTTAGGCCAGATCAGACTGTGGATCCACAGTTCACACAACATCCCTTGTTATGAATATTTAAGAATGTGGGGAAATATTTATGATATAAAGTTAGATTAAAAATTTCATTCATTCAATAAATACTGAGCTCCCACCATGTCCAAGCATTTCTCTAGGCACAGGGAGGCTTTACTCTCAAGAAGTTTGCATTCTGAGGTGGGTAGGCGCAAGCAGTGAATTAAGTTAAATTAACACTCAAGAGTGCAGAGAGCTGTACAGAAAATAACAGGGCAATATGAGGGAGTTTTAGTGCAGCCTGTTTTGATTAGTTAGGATGGTTACAAGAGACGGTAAAGTCTGAACAACCTAAATGGCCTGGAGCCAGACACCAGATCATCAGTGACCAGAGCAAGTTAACGCCAAGGAAACTGCAGGTACAAAGACCTAAAATGGCATGAACTAGGAGATTAAGTATGGAAACACAAAGAAGGCCAGTGTGTTTGAAGCACAGTGAGGCAAGAGGGTAGAAGCTGGATGTTCCTCTGAACTGCAATGAAAAGCCACGGGAGAGTTTCAGACAGGAAAGTAACATGATTTCCTTCACGCTTTTAGAAAGATTACGTTGCTGACTCTGAATGGACTGTAGGTGGAGGACAGTAAGGGCTGAAGATGCCCAGTGGTAACTACAGCTCTAACATAGAAGCAGAAATAGGTGGATGAGTTAGGGATGTGTTCTGGAGATGAAGCCTTCAGGACTCAAAGATGGAGTGAATTGGAGGATGATTCCGAGGTCATACAGTCTGGCACTCATCCTTTGCCTATTTTCTACTCCTGTATTTTGGTAAGGGAGGGCTCTCCCAAGTATCTCCTACTCTCCATTATGCTTAAATGGGTGTCTTCAAGCAAGAGGATGAGGAGGACAGAAGCTGAGTCTGTACCAAGACACCGTCTCTACTTCTGGCTTTCAGGGACAGTCACTTGTCAGTGAAACAGGATCCAAAGACAATGAATCCATCAACAGCTCTGCTCTGGGTAAATTCCTTAACCTCTCTGATAAATTACCATGGCACTTCTAAGTTTCCCCTGAGCCCTAACTGAGAAAATGCACATAGTTCTGAGCACAAGGCCTGGCATATGGGCCACACACCATCAGGGCTAGTGGGCACATCTAGAGCGCCTGGTATAGATGGCAGGATTCTCAAACTTGTAGGAAAACACACCAATGCTCTTAATAAAAGTTAGACACAGATCTGTAGAGGATCTAGAGACAGATATCCTCATAAAAACATTTGGCAGCATTAGGAGAACATTATTATCCTCATTAGGTGGCAGGCTAAGTTTTTGTAATCAACAGGCTGTGTGGAGGAACGAGATCACAAGGGAACAGTACTGTGCATCTTCCAGGTCTTTTTAGCTCTTTTGTTAAACTACTGGTAAATGAGACACAATGGTGCACTGTCTTTCCTCCTCATACAGAAAGATGAAAACATCAAAATGTGTCCCTTACACAGCCCTTCTTTAAAACTGTAACTTAAGTCAGTTACACTTTGTGAATTTTGCTCCCCAGTGTCCACAGGTTTAGAGGGTGAATCGATCCCGGTCTCACTAATGAACAAAGCCTGTAAAATATTCAGGTCTAGTCCAATGTTCATAATAAAAACCAAAACTCCATTTTGAAGTCCCACGAAACAAAGAACAGTGTACGATTTCATACAACCTAAAAGTTCCCACAAATCCTTTTTCTGTTCAATGATGCACCAAATTATACACTGTGAGATTTGTGATAGAGTTACCCACCTAGTTTTTCTAAGAAAGGAGACTGAAGACTTCCCTATCAGTACATTCCCTCAGACCAAGAAGCTAATTTAAGCCAAGTATTGTATTCCAGCTCAGTCAGAGCTAAAGCTCCATTGTGGAAGGCTGCAAAGTATATTCTTACAAAGATGTGAAATCAATGGTCATTTCAAAAGCAGAAAATGTAACTGAAGCGACTCTGCTTTGCATAAATTGAATACTCTCACAAACTCATTTCAACTTGAAAGCTTCAAAGTCAGCCAAGAAGTCCATTACAAACCCGGTGCTGGAACACAGGTTCGTATTAATCAAGTCACAGCAAAACATCACACAGTGAACACGATTACCCATGAGGAGTCATACACGAATGAACTTAGTTATACTCATATTGTTACTATAGTTTCATTAAGAGGAAAAAGTTAGTTTTGGTTCAAGTAATCTGTAACATTAAATTCTCTCTATATACCATTGGTTAGGGTAGCTGCCATATTGCAACATAGATCAAATTCACGAGTGAATTTCATCAGCAAAATTTAAAGATTTAAGAATTTATTTATCAGGCAGTACCCAGAGCTCAGTGGGTAGGGCGCTGGCCACATACATGGAGGCTGGTGGGTTGGAATGGGGCCCCGGTCAACTAAAACAACAATGACAACTGCAACAAAAAAAAACCAGCCAGGCGCTGTGGCAGGCATCTGTAGTCCCAGCTACTGAGGCAAGAGAATCTCTTAAACCCAAGAGTTGGAGGTTGCTGTGAGGTGTGATGCCACTGCACTCTACCCAGGGCGACATAGTGAGACTGTGTCTCAATAAAATAAAATAAAAATGAAGAGTTTATCTATCTTGTAAAAGTCATTTCACTCATCTAAGATTGCTGGAGAACAGTCTTGAAATACATCAAAACTATAAAGTAATTCATAAATAAGACTTCTCTACCCTTCTCGACATCACAGAGACATAGTTTGTTCACTACTGCTAGATAAACATGTACACAGCCATCTAATAAACTTCCTCGCTCAAAGTACTTTGTAATATACATGCCGATCAAATAGTCCACATGCTGTGATAGGAAATCTCACTAGTTGCAGTAAAATTGTAATAATTTCAGTAAAAATACCATCTTACCACTTTGAAGTAGTAAGTAGTTTTGAACTACTCTGTCTTCCCTGTACGTTGCCATGGCTTGCAAAGTACCAATGCCATACACATCAGGTGTAAAATAAGCAAGGGCACTCTGGTCTTTTCTGGGTAAAATGGTAATACAGAGCTCAAGAATTTCTTTTTTAAACTTTTCTGTTTTATTTATTTAATTTATTTTTGAGACAGAGTCTCAAGCTGCCACCCTGGGTAGAGTGTTGAGGTATCACAGCTCACAGCAACCTCCAACTCTTGGGGTTAAGTGCTTCTCTTGCCTCAGCCTCCCAAGTAGCTGGGACTACATTCAGGCGCCCGCCACAACACCCGGTTATTTTTTGGTTGAAGTTGTCATTGTTTGGTGGGCCCAGGCTGCCAAACCTGCCAGCTCTGGTGTATGTAGCTGGTGCCCTAGCTGCTGAGCTACAGGCAACAATCCAGAGCTCAAGAATTATCTAGTAGCATTTTCTAGGTTAGAATCTGGACAGAAAACTGGAAGTAGAAAGACATCTGAACTTAACATGATTATTCCTTTCTGAAAGAAAATGAAGATATCAAATTTCATAAATCTATCATTTTTCATGCCAAGGTTTTTCTGAACTAAGTCAGGAAACCAGGGTTCAGAGAGGTCAGCAAGATTGCCCATGGTCATGAGAGGTGAAAAGGTGAGTCAATACTTAAGAAAAAAGTATTAGTATTGATTTCCGTTTCTCTTCTTAACCCCCAAATCTCTAACACATCCACATACTGAAAGAGAGCTAAGCAGAAACACAGTATTTTGATCACAAGATTTCCTTCACAAAGGACACTTTTTTTTTCCAGTTTTTGGCCAGGGTCGGGTTTGGACCTGCCACCTCTGGCATATGGGGTCAGCACCTTACTCCTTTGAACCCCACAAAGGAGAGTATTTTAGGTGTTCTTTTGAAGTACATTTGAAATTCCCAACTTGAGAAGGTGCAACTGTCTACTAATCAGAATTCCCAAATTTTAGTCAAGTGTCAAAGCTTTCCTTTTTACAGGAACATAGTAAGTTTATACCATCTGGATTTCTAAATGTGATATATAATTTCTCACAAATACCTAACTAAATTCTTTGCTAAAAAATCGCACAATGTTAGAGTTACCAAATCAGTAAAAAAATAAAATTGTTGGCTTGGCACCTGTGGCTCAAGTGGCTAAGGTGCCAGCCACATACACCTAAGGTGGTGGGTTCGAATCCAGCCCGGGCCTACCAAACAATAATGATGGCTGCAACCAAAAAAAAGTAGCTGGGCATTGTGGTGGGCGCCTGTGGTCCCAGCTACTTGGGAGCCTGAGGCAGGAGACTCCCTTGAGCCCAGGAGTTGGAGGTTGCTGTGAGCTGTGATGCCACCGCACTCTATCCAGGGGGATAGCTTGAGGCTCTGTCTCAAAAAAAAAAAAAGAAAAGAAAAGAAAATTGTTAAAACAATTTTTAAACATTAGTCTTCTCTTACAGATTTAGTCATAAAACTTACGAACTTAGTTATCAATCAACTTTACACAGATAAACTCTCAAAAACTAAACATATTGTGATTTATTAAAATAGCTATACAACCTTCTTCTGTAACTTTGTTCCATAAAACAGCTATACCACTTTCTACTATAATTTTGCTCCAAGGGAAACTGTAGTTTTTAATTCCATTTCAAATATCTCTGCTAGCTTAAAAAAAAAAAAAAACCATTCAAATGTGCGTATCAGTATAGAAATCACTAAATTCAATCTCTAAAAGATTTTTGTAAATTTAAAATCTAAATTATTTCATCTGAGTGGTGTAATTTAATAATATAGATATCTTCCACGGAGTAAACTTTCTTATAAATTTTAACATATACATATGGAACTCAAAGTTGGGCAGTGACCATGTGCCTTCTTGAGGATTTACAGCTGGAAATGCAGCCCCCACAAGAAAGACAGACGACAAACTCTTTCCACACGTCTAGCGCCCATTCCACAGATGCATGAGTGCTCCTGAGCAAGGGGAACACCATCTGCGGCGACACCCTGCTCCATCAGGGCATGTCCATGGGGACCGTCCGTGGGAATCTGGCCCACTTTCCACAGCTGTTGTCAAGAGTACGGAGTACAGGCAGAAGGGCAAAGGTGGGCTCTTCCCTGGCTTAATCAATAATCCAACCTCAGTAGGAGAACAAAAACAAGAGACTGATTTTTATTTATAACCATTAAGACTCTCTTAAAAAAAATATTCTTTTTTTTTTTTTTTTTGAGATAGTGTTTCACTTCATTGCCCTCAGTAGAGTGCTGTGACATCACAGCTCACAGCAACCTCCAGGTCCTGGGCATAGGTAATTCTCTTGCCTCAGCCTCCCGAGTAGCTGGGATTACAGGCACCTGCCTCAGCACCTGGCTATTTTATTGTTGCAGTTTGGCCAGGGTCGGGTTTGAACCACCACCCTTGGTATATGAGGCCAGCGCCCTACCACCTGAGCCACAGGTGCCACCCCCCCAAAAGAATATTCTTAATCTATCAACTTTCTAGGAGTCAAACAACCAAGAAAGTGCAACCTTGAACCAGTCATAACTTCCTTGGTTTTCAGTTTCATCTGTAAAATGAGAGGTCAAATCAGATGATCTTTAAGCAATTTTCAGTTCTAGTATCTACGATTTTTACATCTCTTGGGGACCCAATTGAAATTGAGTACAGCTACTTAGATTAAAATTATTTCTTCTTTACATTTTTGTAACAGAATGTGCACACATTGTCTTTACAACTCAGTGTTTGGCAAACAAGACTAATACCTAATTTTAACAATAGCATATAGCATTCACTTGGAAACATTTTAAGTATTTACATATATTAACGTATTAGTGTTATAATGATCCAAATAAAAGTTTTCCACATTATAGATGAAGAAACCGAAGCCCCATTTTCTTTTTTTTTTTTTTTTTTTTGAGACGGAGCCTCAAGCTATCCCCCTGGGTAGAGTGCCATGGCATCACAGCTCATAGCAACCTCCAACTCCTGGGCTCAAGCGAGTCTCCTGCCTCCGCCTCCCAAGTAGCTGG